>JAFVLL020040040.1:24353-87512 GCA_021397915.2 Tor tambroides | reverse complement strand
TCTGCACAGTTTAGCTCCAACCAGTTCCAAATCACACCTGCTTGGAAGTAAGCCTGAAGACCTTGATTAGCTGGATCAGCTGTGTTTGATAAGGGTTGGAGCTAAACTGTGCAGAGCTGTGGCTCTTCAGGAATTGAGTTTGAGACCAATGCTTTAAGGGCTCTGTAGAAATTTAGCATTGCATCTGCAACTAGAGTGTTAATGGCGAGTCGGCAATGATATGGGGCCAGTTGTAAAGGAACTTGAAACAAGGGCGACAAGCTTCGGTCTTTGAAGCCAAGTGTGCACTTGGCTTCAAACACTCTGTCCTGTTATATGTGTGAATCCAGTGTTTGTGATCTCATGGTGATGATGATGTCATACACTGGGAGTTTTGGGGTGTGGGCATGTGTGTAAATTTTCTACGAGGTGAGAGTGAGAATGGCTTGTCTTGATGCTGGTTTTGGACTCCTGCCGTGGTGTCAGGTATCATGAATTAAATGTGCTCGTAGCAGGACTCCTCTGGTGTCAGTCATATGATCTCCCTTTCATCTGAGCCATGTGTCTTCAGCCTCTTAATCACTGACCACACATAAGAGATTAGATCATAGTGGAGGCTTGGACAGTCGCTGCATTTTGGAGTTGTTTGCTTTGGTTAGACAGCATGAAACTGAAAGAGCATTCGCAAACCATTTTACTTCTGTGATCTGAAGCATTTCGGAATGAATTTGGTTATTCATAGAGAGAAATTGTAGAGTAGGACTGTAGAGTTGAGGCTCAGTTATGTCATCTGACAAGGAATGTTGCTTCAGAAGCAAAGCAAGCAAGTATTTTGGAAGTTTTTTTCTTCTTTTTTTGAAAAGCATGCATGAATTGTGCACAATAAGTCCAGGCAAGGCATTACGTAAACGAACAAAATCAATTTTGCTTTTACATTGACTTTAAACTTTTCAGTCTGAGATAATGTAAGACCTTCATTTCATCCACTGATGGTATACTGGTGTTATACTGGCTGTGTTGTAAAAGTTAGGCTGTAATATTATTGGTTAATATTATTTTTCCCTGCTCATGAAGTTTGGGTTATATAAACAGAAAACAAGAAGTGAGAAGACAGTATTACATTTTGGTTATTTTTTAAGAATAACATGCATGATGAATCAGTCAAAGTATGAACGGGAACATTTATTATGAAAGTACAAGAGTCGGGTTAAAGCATTGTTATAAATACAGTACAGTTAAATGTGCATGTGTGTCATTGCTCTGTAAAGCCCTCAGATGCTTCAGAAATCTCCTGCCTCTTTATATGTAGTGTCTGAAAGGATAGAGAGTTTTCACAGAGACGCTCTCCAGAACAGTGTCGCTCTGTTCCAGTGACAGAATTATTCTGTTTTTGTGTGTCGTGCAGTGTGATGCCTTTCTTTGCTGTAGATTTGCTTCATAGGTTCACCACAGGACAGTTCTGCCCCTCTGGAGTTCCCATGAACACCATCCAGCCCAAGTGTGTGTCCATTACTAATTTTATCTTAACGTCTTTCACTTCATATCCCTGTGCTGAATGCTTTCCACTGGGAAGGAAAAATGATGGATTTATTTGGCAACTCAGCAAATCCAAACTTGGCGAAGTGGAAAAGCTCTTTGCAGCTAAATTCTCCTGTCACACATACTCACAGGAACTGGGAGTCAAGAATTCCTTCTCTGGTTCACTCGTATGTTCAGAGTGATTCTGGAATATTTACTTTTCGTCTTAGTGTGTCCAAGAAAAAATATTTAAAATACCACTAAATATTTTTTAGTCCAAAATACACTACCATTCAAAGTTTGGAGTCCCTAAGATTTTTATATTTTTGAAAGAAGTTTTACCAAGGCTGCATCTATTTGATCAAAAACATAGTAAAAACAGTAATACTGTGAAATATTATTACAATTTAAAATAACTTTTCCATTTTAAAATGTAATTTATTCCTGTGATGGTAAAGCTGAATTTTCTGCATCATTACCCCAGTCTTCAGTGTGACGTGATCCTTCAGAAATCATTATAAGATGCAGATTCGGTGCTCAAGAAACATTTCTTCTTATCATCAATCTTGAAAACAGTCGTAATGCTTAATATTTTTAAGTTTAAAAGAGCAACATTTATTTTGTAACGTTATAAATGTCTTTACTGTCACTTTAGACCAATGTAATGAATGCAACCTTGCTGAATATCAGTATTAATTTCTTTAAAAATGTATGTATGTATTATTGATCCCAAAGTTGTTGTTTTTTTAACAGTAGTGTATGTCATAATATAGAAGATTGCCAAATGCCATGCCATATTAATTTACAGTGACAGGACAGATTTAAGGTTTCGGTGCTTTTTCTGCAGCCGTAGACCAAAGAAACACACACACACACACACACACACACACACACACACACATAGAAAGCTTGACTGGACACTAGCGACACAGCCAGTGACCCCGGTCATATTCTCTCTCTATTACTGCCGACCCTTCACTGATTCCCAGACAGCTGCCTGCCCACACACACTCATTATCCCCTTCCAAACACACAAGATGCATCACATTCCTCTGCAGAGATGCAGGAAGCTTCCATGATATTTCATAGTTTCAGTGTGAGAAAACACACATTCGCAGCCTCGACTAATTTTTACCACAGGTAAACAAATACTGGTTTAATGTCTTTAGCATTGTGTGGTGATATTAAGGTATTGCTGTTGTTATGTAATCCTTCCCAATCTTGCCAAAAAAAAAATTCTCACTTCCTCGTAAACATCTCAGACACACAACTTTGCCTTATGCTCTGATACACATGGAGTATCTGCTAAACAATGTTGCCCCATTGGGGCCCTTTGTTCAGTTTTGTCCGGAAACACACACACACTTTGCCCCTTTCATAGCATTGAAAGAGATGAAGTACACACCCTCTTGCTAAGCAAGAAGGTCAGTCTGATTGTTTAAGCTGAAGTCTGGAGCTGCTTGTGCTGATTTGACCTTTAAACATTTCTGATCTTTGACCTTTAGGTCACACACACACACACACACACACATACATATTTGGTCAAATGTGACATGTCAAACCTAGATTTGATCTTACCTTGTGTATGATGTATGTGTGTGTGTGTGTGTTTGTAGGCTCTCAAGAGTCAGACAGCTCCCAGACCGCTAAGAAGGACATGTTGGTGGCTCTGAGGGCCAGACAGGAAGCTCTGGAGGAGACACTGAGACAGAGAATAGAGGAACTCAAGAGCATTTGCATCAGAGAAGCGGTAAGGATCGAAACAACTTCTCACTTCAGCATAATGGCTCTGTTGGAAAACCTGAGATTACGTGCTGTCTGCAGTCTGCATAGGAAGCTATTTTGCCAGAAAAAGGACTATTACATTTTTCGTACGTAAAGAATGTTTTAAATCATACATTGTTTGCACGTGTCTTTAATAAGTATTAAATTTAATTAAATTAAATATAAGTTCATACATAAGGTCTGTCTTAAATGTAAATATCATAAATGGTATAACAAAATCTCTTAAAGAAATATCACTTGAGAAGTCTTAAATTTCTCGATGACAAAACAGTAATCACAGTACGCCATGATGTCATTGCTAAACTTGAAAAGACGGATCACTGCACATTCAGAGTCAAAACACTGCACTGTTGCGCTCTACAGGGTTACGGTTTCAAAGCAGTTCACAATCAATCAATACCACAAGCTGGTAATTCATTTAAAATTGCTGGATATTATTGGTATTTTGGTTACATAGTAAACTGTTATGGGCATTTAATTCAATGTAAAGTCTTGTAGCTTCTGTGGGCCGCCCTGTCATTCAGTATATAGATTTTACTAGCATTGGCACAATACTCTTTTTATTGCCTTTATATATATTAGTACATAAACCAATTTCATTGCAGATGTGTATATTAAATAAAACGGTATATGTTTATGAATATCTTAACATTGTGAGTAAATGAGTATCTTTACAGTTAAATATGGGCCCCAGCCTGTTTAATTAAGTGAAAGAATCTACGATACATGACTTAGAAAGCAGCACACTTTTGTTCAGAATAATGCCTTAGGATGCCTAAAGATCATGTTGCAAACAGTCAAGCCTGGATTTGCTGCTTTCAAAGGTGTTGATCGGGACAAGAATCTTAATTTCACACACTCATACACACAAAAACAGCTGGATTAAGAGTGTAACATAGTGTGTTGTGTTTTAGGAGCTGACGGGAAAACTTCCAAAAGAGTACCCTCTCGACCCCGGGGAGGAGCCGCCCACCGTCAGACGAAAAATCGGCACCGCCTTCAAACTGGACGAGCAGAAGATCCTGCCTAAAGGAGAGGTCGGTGACTGTTTATAGTGTGATTTACAGTTGGTACTGTACAAACTTCAGAACCCTTGACCACAGCGAACGCTGCACAATTGTTTCATCATACACTGCCCTTTAAGCCACAATCAGACGTTCATGCATGTGTGCAGGGGTCTATAAATAGCTCCAGTCTGGCATGATCAGAGGAAGTGGCGATAGTGCAGTGTATGCGTTGAGTGTCAGCCAAAGGAGCTGGATTACAAAACCCAAAAAACTAGCTGATTTATGTAAGAGGTCATAATGTCATCTTTGTCTTTGTATGTGTGTTCTTACATGACTGATGATTGTTGATTTTGGGTGATTAATCGAAGGCATTGATAAGAGGCCACAATATCTTAGCTGTCTCAATGTGTGTGTGAGAACTAGACAACTTGGCGCCCATAGTTGTCTTGTTATTCTGATGGAGTGTGTGTTGGTAATTTCACAAAGGATTATATGAAGGATTATGTGTTTTGTTTGTTTTTTGGCTCAGTTATTCATTTTGTGTATGTTTACATCTGTGTGTTTTTAGGAAGAGGAGTTGGAGCGTTTGGAAAGGGAATTTGCCATCCAGTCCCAGATAACGGAGGCAGCGCGGCGGTTAGCATCCGATCCTCACATCAGCAGCAAAAAGCTGAAGAAACAGAGGAAGACGTCGTATCTGAATGCTCTGAAGAAGCTGCAAGACATCGAGAACGGCATCAACGAGCACCGCGTTCGCTCTGGGAAGAAACCCACACAACGTGCCTCTCTAATCATAGAGGGTGAGGAATTCTATTCGTTGTATTTGTAGACGTTTTTGCAGCGCTCCTGTGAGTTCATTAAGTGTTTCCTCTGTAAAGTCTTTCATGCTGAGAGCAAGAGTAATCACACCTCCCCTTAGACCTATAAAACTGTGTGAACATATGCGTCTGTGTGTGACCTCTGCTGCGAAAATTCATTTAACGCACTCGTGTTCACGCTCAGGTTCCGAAGATTTGTTTGACATGTTGGTGTATGTGAGTTTTCGCTTTTAAGTGACTTTGTCTTTGTTCGGCAGAAGCGAATATTGGCTCAGAGGACAGCTCACTGTCTGATGCCCTGGTGCTGGATGATGGTAAGTTTTGTTCAATTTTTATACATAAATACCAATTTTACATCTGTATTCTGGTTTCAAATTGAAGCAGAATAATTAACAAAAAAAATAGGTCAGGGTTTGATTATATCCATCTGTAATTAATTGGATTGTGAAAAGTGGGTGTTGCAAACAAGAATGAAGCCAACTTAAACTCTTCTTTTGCCAAATAATCTAGTTCACAGATACAAACCAGACATTGGTCTCGTTAATATTCATTCATCTGGCCCATTAATATTTAGTATAGAATTTGATATTTTTTACAATAACTTTGAACTTTAATTATCTAATCAAATAATACTCAAGAGGTTTTATGAACTATTTTCTTTTTCTTTTCTTTTGATTTCTTTGATTATTTTAATTTTTTAATTCCTAAAATTTCTTTTAAGAGGTGGTGTTTGGTAAAATGGGAGATTGGATATCATCAAGATGCAATAAACAATTATTTTGCAGTTAATATAGTTCACATATACAAAACAGGCATTTGCCTCATTAATAATCATTCATTTTGCTGATTAATAATTAATTTGCTGATTGATATTTTTTATAAGAACTTTGAATGTGGCTCATCCAATCAGATAATACACATCAAGATTCTAATTTAATTTTCTTAATTTCATTTCTTTTAGCAGTTTTGTCCCCCAAAGTAAAAGCAACATGTATGCATGCACCATCTTTACATTAAATGATATATTTATCTCATATCCTCTCACTCTGTTCTCCAGATGACTCCCAAGTGACAGGAACCCCTACGTTCTCTCCGGCTGCCTCCCCACACAAAGGTCTCCCTCCCCGACCCCCGTCCCACAGCCGACCGCCTCCCCCACAGTCCCTGGACGGACTGAGACACCTGCATTACCAACGCAGTGACTATGACAAGTCCCCGATCAAACCGCGCATGTGGAGCGAAAGCTCATTAGACGAACCCTACGAACGGGTGAAGAAACGCTCCTCACACTCCAGGTACAGACCTGTCTAAAAAAAATGTTGGTATGAGTAGTGTGGTTCACATGTAAATGAATGAATTATGTTTATTCTTTTCTCTTTCTGCAGTAGTCACAGGCGGTTCCCCAGCACAGGCAGCTGTGAGGCGGGAGGGAGCAACTCTCTCCAGAACAGCCCTGTGCGCTCCCTCCCTCACTGGAACAGCCAGTCGAGCATGCCCTCCACCCCTGACCTGAGAACACGGAGCTGCGTGCATTCGGCCAGGTGCTGGACACACACACATACACACACACACACACTCAATGTCCTCTGCTGTCGACATGAGAACATCACCTGTGGTTTTATTTAGCGTACTGTTTACATAATTGTATTGTTAGGCTAAATAATTTCATTCTCATTTTATATGAATGATTCATATTTCAGTTTATATTTTTTATGTATTATTTATTTAAATATATTAAAGTGAATATAGCTATAATTGCATATATTTAATATAAAATTAAAACCAAACATAAAATCAACATAAATTCAAAATAAACCTTATCACAGTACACGTTCATTCCAAAGGAAAATAGTGTTTGTGCTTGTAATTGTTCTTCAAAATACACTACCAGTCAAAAGTTTTGATTTTTTTTTTGGAAGATTTTTTAAATGATGTTTTAAGAAGTCTCTTATGCTCACCAAAGCTGGATTTATTTGAACAAAAATATAGTAAATCAGTAATGTTGTAAAATATTACAATTTAAAGAACTGTTTTCTATTTAATATATTCTAAAATGTAATTTATTCCTTTAATGGCAAAGCTGAATTTTCAGCAGCCATTACTCCAGTTTTCACTGTCACATGATCCTTCAAAAATCATTCTAATATGCTGATGCTGCTCAATTATCATCAGTTATTTCAATGCATCCTTGCTGAATAAAAGCAATACTTTATTATAAATATACATATTTCAAAAACATAATATTTAAATATTAAAAATGTTTGAATAATAATCCACTAAAATTCAGTTTTCTATTCTTTCTCAGTCTAACTCAGCCATTCCGTGGCCGGAGTTCCAGTTTGGAGTCTCAGGGGAAGCTGCTATCCTTGGAGGCAGACACAGAGCCAGGAATTAGCCCTGACCTGTTTCTGTCAGGACCACAGAGGACAGGAAGCAATGGCTCTGTTGTCCCCGATGACTGCTCATCTTGCACCAGCCACTCCAGTTCAGAACATTACTACCCCTCATCCACCTCCAATCCTAACTACTGTACGCTGGCAGAGGACTCGCCCTCCAAAGCCCGACAGCGGCAGCGACAACGTCACAAGTCTGCCGGACACCTGGGCGCGTCCAGTTCTGGCAGCATGCCCAACCTGGCTGCCCGCAACGGGAGCACCCACGGAGGGGTGTGCGGTAGCCACCAGGGTGTGTACCTCCACAGCCAGAGCCAACCCTCCTCGCAGTATCGCATCAAAGAGTACCCGCTGTATACAGAGGGCAGCAGCCCCAGCGCCGTGGTTGTCCGCAGCCTGGAGAATGACCAGGAGGGGCACTACAGCGTCAAGGCACAGTTCAAGACCTCCAACTCATACACAGCCGGGGGGCTTTATAAGGAGGGCTGGGGCTCCGGGGAGGACGGGGAAGCGGGTGGTGGCAGCGGGAGGTTGACGCCCTCCCGCTCACAGATTGTGAGGACTCCGTCTCTGGGTAGGGAAGGAGGAGGAGGGGGGCGGGCAGCAGTGTCAGAGGAGCTGCGGTGCTGGTACCAGCGCTCATCTGGATCGATAAAGGAGCATAGCCGTGTCACGCACACCAGCTCCAATGCTTCAGACGGCCGTGGAGGACGAATAGGGACACTAGTGAAGGGGTCGCCAGGTGAGCAGATCAAATATAAATGATGCAAAAATATATGGATACCAGCAAGACTTTGGTCAGAGTTAACATCATAAATTAGATGCATACATGGTTCCTGATTGTGGCTATTTTTTGTCGCATAGATAGATGGATAGATAGATAGACAGATAGATAGATAGATAGATAGATAGATAATGTAATTATGTAAAATTTTATCTCTGCAACAAAATACAGCTGGATTTCTTTGCCTGATTTACAGGATTAGTCAAAGAGATTCTTTTATCAGTGTTGAAGTCACAATAGAGGTATCGGTTTGAATCAGATTGATTCATTAACTCATTGAACTGTCATTTATTGGTTGTCATTTTGTATGATTTCAGTTGTTTGTGAGGTTTGTGACACTGAAATCAGTTTAGGGCTGTTGATTAACCATTATATTGAATAGCTTTGTAATTTGGTAACTAGAAAACATATTTGGCTGCAAAGGTTTTTTTTTTATTATTATTATTTTAGGATCAAGTGGCTCCCAGTTATTTTTTTTTAAATCTGGAGCCCTGGAAAATGAATTTGAGGCTCTGAAAAAAAAGTTCATTCAACATGTTATACTGTCTTGTCTTATTTTCACAACCCATGTTTTATGAATAATCAACACCCAGGTACACTAGGGTAAAATATGGTGCAAACTGTGTTTCTCACCCTCACAACCTCATTTTCACATTCACATTCACATTTCATTCACATATGCTGTGTCCTTTAGGTAAGGTCTGTACATTTCACTTCACTGTGTATAAATTCTTTCTACTGCAGTGATAGTGTGTATTACAGAGAGAGAAAGAGTGGTGGAATGAGACCTATTTTATGTGTCAACTTAAGTACATTGCTTTGAGGTGTGTGTGTATGTGTGTATGGAGGCTGTCAGGGTGGTCTGGTCAGTGTGTGGGTGTGTGTCGTGGGGATTATCACCTCTCTCTGGGTGGCAGAATCACTCCAGACCTTTTCCAGAAGCTCAAGAGGGTGTTGGCAGCAAGTAGTCAGCTTTATCTCCGACACGTTCACCACGTGTATAAGTGTATGTGACTGTAGTTCAGCTGTGTGCATTAGTGTCTTACAGTGGAGTCTGTGTGTGTTTCAGCTGCATCTCCACACAGTCAGAGGAGTGGAACTCCGTGCAGTGACCCTGCAGCTACGCCCCCCTGCAGCCCACAACACATACTCAACTGGCAGAGCGGGTAAGAATTTTACTAATGTTTAAATATATATATATATATATATATGTGTATATATATATATATATATATATATATATATATATATATATATATATATATATATATATATATATATATAAATGCCTCGTAGTACAATATTTTCTAGAAATGTAGATGGTCTAGAACAGGGATAGGCAATTTCGGTCCTGGAGGGCCAGTGTCCTGCAGAGTTTAGCTCCAACCCTAATCAAACACACCTGAAGAAGCTAATCAATGTCTTCAAGATCACTAGAAAGTTACAGGCAGGTGTGTTTGATTAGGGTTGGAGCTAAACGCTGCAGGACACCGGCCCTCCAGGACCGAAATTGCCTATCCCTGGTCTAGAAGGAACTAATTATATCTAATTCGTAATCAGTTCATCTAAGTAGCACTAGCACAACATAGTATCTAGTATTCCAGTTGGTTGTTAGATAACATACTGCTGCTCTGTAGTTTCTGTAGTTAGAATCATGTAATAATACTAAAAAAAGTGAGTGACACTTTTTTTCAGCCTAATCCGAAGGACAAATCACTTTAAATTGGTTGTTTGATTTTTTTTTTCTCTCATAATTGAATTTGCATTGTAGTCAATGTGAATAGATTTGTGTGATAAAAAATCACTTGCAATATTTGTCAGTGATTTGCATCATTCTAGACATAAGTATGGTTTTAGGCTAGGCTGATATGGTTTTCCTTGCACTAAACTTTGACCATGAATGTTTATATATACTTCATATTTTCATCGTGCTGTTCTTGGTTTCTTCCAAAATTGCACAATTGGCTTGGTTTTCCTGTAGATTACACAGCTTTGTTTGTCAGTGGGTATTTACTTCAAAGAACAGACATATTTGAGGATGTTGGTCAAAGTCTGGGACTTGGAGCACATTCTCTTGGTTTAGACGTCCACCTAAATGTACCAATGCTTTGTCTGTGTTGTTCACTTTAATATTGTGTAACAGAACTACCCCAGTGTCAAAATTACACAACTCACTCTACATTAACTGATCACAGCTACCCACGAACGCTAACCTTTCTCTTTCTCTCTCTCTCTGTGTGTCTCACTAACCCACCTCTGCCTGAATGTGTATGTGTGTGTTTTCTCGGGGCAGTGATACGACTGAAAGTTCTCCTACTGAAGACCGTTCTCCCTCTCACCAAAGCACTGACCAGTAGAGAGGTACACTCTCTCTCTCTCAATCTCTATCTCTCTGCATGTTCTGTATCTCACTCTTTCACTCCTTCACCTCTCTGATTGTGCCATTTTCTTGTGTTGGAATTTAACTTGTAACTGAATTTGTATTGCAAAACTAGAAATTTTCTTTAAGTGTTACTTCATTAAACATTTACTAGGAAGTACTGAAGCAAAACTTTGTTGTGGGCAGGACGACCAAATTTTTGTATCACAAAATGAGAGACTTTATATTTTGTCTGGCCAAGTCCAGACAAAGTTTTTGCACAGTTTATGCTTATTTTAGGGGGAAATTTGTGGAATTCCTCAAAATACTGTGACATGGTAAAAATGTATTAGGATAGCTTAAAGCATGTTCAGATTAACCCGTTTATTCAGATGACATACAATTCCGTATGGGCCTTCTGATAGCTGCAGAAATATAAATCTAGCAACTGCAGGAAAAATGTTACAGTATGTTAAATATACCTATGAAATGTCAAGATGTCTGACACTTTCCTCTACTTCTCATCTGCAGATCGCCATTTTCCGATAGTTGTTTCCTGAGCGGTCCCCTGTGCTCTGAGATAGTGGACGTACAGTGGTACGGGCACGAGAAGGCAAAGCCGGGAACGCTCGTCTAAACCGTCATCCCTCATCCCTCATCCCTCTCTCTTTAAAAGAGTGTTCAGAAGGCAGGCCTGACCACAGTCTGGACCTCAACTCATCCGAAAACACCTATGGCTGGAACCAGTACCACCTCGACCTCTCCTTCCTCTCTGTCTCTCTGTATATCCGGCGGTACAGTGCTTATGAACGATGGGAATACAAGAGTCTGAATGAACTGAGCTTGACCTTGTCTGACCCTCCCACTCTGACTTTTGAACTTTGACCCAGTTAGCTGGCAGGCGGTTCCTCCCTCCGTATGCACAAACCCTCCGTGTTTAATCCATCGCTGGATTAATGTGCATAAGAGAGACGTCTTATGCGCGTTGTACTATAAGTGAACCCCACTCATGCACACACACATGCTAAAATAGACACATGTCCCCTGCTGTCTTGTGTGTCCCTCTGCACTGATGTCAGAGAGCCGGCGTCGTTCTCTCTCATGCACAAAAAAAACATTCCGATGGATTGCTTTGGCGTCAACCATCTTTGTAGATCTTTATGTTCTCAGTTCTGTTAAAAAAAAAAAAAAACAGTACGTGACCACAAGCCCCTCCTTCATCCTACAGTGCCACTTCTCATTGGACTGGAGTGCATCATAAGCCCCTCCCACTGTCTGTGAACTTTGATACTTTGTGAATAACAATAGAGCATTTAAAAAAGGCAGAAGCCTTTCTTCGGTCGTTCTGGATTGAAAGATGAGCCCTGATATCATATCGCTCAAGATTACTACGTCACAAGTACGACATTCCGAGGAAATTCAAAACATTGTGGTCTTTGTGCGTAATGTTGATTTTTCATTCTCAAGTTCATCGATCCTGGTCCATTTTTGCAGAACATTAGCTAACTTAGAAGCCATAGCTGTACAACAAATCTGAAAACGTTTAGCTTAGAGGCTTTAGCATGACCCTCGGCTTTATGCGACTGATCTGTGAAGTACTGCAACTCAGGCCGCAACCGGCAACTCGCCACCATGGTGCTCTAAGCCTGAACTGCACATCCCACAATGCCCTGCTGTATGCCCACACTGCATGACCAGTCACAAACCCCTGCGTATAGTGTTGTGACATCAGTGAAGTAACAAGACACACGAAAAACCTTCTCCAAACACTCCTGGCCTTATGGGTTTCCTGTTTTTACGTATCTGTTTTTAATATTCAGGATTTTACTTAACTGTAACACCACTATGACATTACGTTCGTATTTATAAAACCGTCAAAAGTCAGATGAGCACAATGCAATGTGGCACACCTACACAATATTTCAACGAAAATGACGTTACCTCTTCCCTGACCTGTTAAAGGCTTTCAGGAGAACAGCATTCCAGAATGTGACGCGATTAAAGCAGGTGCTTCATTTTAAAAGCAGCCGGCAAGAAACTACACGCTTAGACAATACAGGGTGTTTCATGCTTTTATCATGCAGTCAACAAGATCCGAAACCACGTGTGCCCCTCGCCTCGATCGTCTGACCGAGGAAACATCAAGCCATAATGCTAAATACCGCATTTGTTACACACTGCAAGATACAAAACATTGTATGTGAAACAGGTAGCTGAAAGCACACCCTTTGCCGTTACAACTCAACAGATCTTCAAAAAAAGTCAACAGTTTGTGCGTTAACATAAGCAGTCATTATTCAAAAGGGTCCAAATCACCAGACATTAAATCTAAAAGTCATCCGATTCATGTTCCGTGAAGGGCCTATAAGTAAACCGGACATTTTTATCTGCCCTGAAATTGATTGTTGATTATTTTTTGTGCATGCTCAGCACACTGTGTTATGCATCTTGATGTTAAAACTAAAACCTGGTGTAAAAACAGCCCTTCGTTTAGAGGTCGTTCAGACCTCGTTCCCTCTTAGGCCAATGTGAGCTCACTCCTCTCGTCTACCTGTACTCTATAACAAAAACATAATTTTTTTATATTAAAAAAAAAAACAACTAACACGTTTATCAACATTTATAGGCAGGACTGTGGAAACTGGGTTCTTTTAAAAGAAATCGTAAAAGCGTTGGTTTAATGATTTTTATAAATCAGTATTGGTTTTATTTTCGAGTCTTTAAGCTGGGAAATAGCAACAACACGTTCAGGTGCTACAGGAAGACCAGTTACTGCTTTGGTTTCCTAGCTGTAGACTTTTCCTAATTGTTGTCAATAGTTTTAATACCAGTCGTGCAAAATGAAGGACGTTAGTTACTAAACTGTCTTCTCACTTCATCTTGACAATAGAGCATGTTTCATGAGTTCATTTCCAGACATAACCGGACACAATAAAATGGTGTTGTAGAAAAAATAAAGTGGAATTGTTGGGCGGGTTAAATATAACCAAATTCCACAGTTAATTTATTCTTTTTTCTATTAAGAATTTGTATAGTAACATTTTTCAAAAACCGTGGTGTTGGCAACTGATACTGATTTTTCCAGATGAAAAATGTGGTGGTTCTTGAGATTCTGAAATAAATTATTGCTGAATGTTCTCTAAACCGAAGCGTGAAATTACTTTATTGCTATTATTCAGATCTCTTGTGTCCCATACGAGTGAATACGCATTGTTAATGTATGTTTATCGTTATTCAGAATGCAACATGCCCCTCCGGGTGGATGAAGGTGATGATCTGCTTCCTCCAGATGTAATTGAAATTCTTCCACATGTCACCCTCGTGGATTGTGTCCCTGCATGTGTAATGAGATCAGCTGCAGGTGAAGCTGACAATCACACCAGCTGATTGAAACACCAAGTACATGAAACTGAAATTTGATTTGCCAAATCTGAATGCTTCTTAGAAATATGCAAATATATGTCAGTTGTGTCACAGAAAACCTGAATCATTTTAATGGGGGAAAAGAGAAAGAAAATTATTTTGCTTTGATCCTGCATTCAAGGTCACATTTATTGGATGTCCTGTTTTGGACCTAAATTACAAAGTATATTTTATTTTATTTATTTATTTGTCTGACCACATTTACATGCATATTCACAAAAACTGACAATTGAAAGAATAAAATAATAATTATAAAATAAGATTTTATTTTATTTTAATATTATATTCAAAGATAAGTAATGGTTGATCAGTGACATTTGACATGCACAAAAGCAATTTGTAATTTTTCAGAACAAATGTTTGATGTTGACATGAAAACATTAGCATCCACCACACACAGTTCAACATTTAAAGGATTTAAGAATCACACTGGCACGAAGTAATGATCACCTACTGTATTATAAATGCATGTGATTCATCCATCACTCCAGCTCTAATAACACCTGCTGATGACTTAAGCTTAAAGCATTTTACCCTGTGATTTCCCAGAGGATGTGTGTGCATTTCTGTTTGTTTATGTGTGAGTCTCTTGCAGCTGTTGAACATTTACTCATTCGTTCCACACCTACTGTCAGAATCTTAGTGTGGATGCTCATGGAAACAGAGAAACCCTTTCACAAGCATAAATAGATCATGTTCCCTTCACAAACGGTCAAATATTTTGTTTGAGGTCAGTGATATAGAACACTGGGTCTCAAACAACCAGTCTTCATTTTTATCTGGGTAACACTTTATTTTGATAGTCCACTTTAGACATTCTACTAACAGTAAGTAACTTTGCAACTACATGTCATCAACTAGCAGTCATTAAAGTATTAGTAGACTGTCTGCTTAATATCTTCTAACACTTTATTTTGATGGGTCCACAACATACATCATACTGACTATGAGAAACTTTGCCAGTATGTCAACTTATTCTAACCCTAAATCTAACCTAAGAGTCTACTCTGAGAGCTAGTAGACATGTAGTTGCAAATGAGTATATATATATATATATATATATATATTTACATGGTGGTGCTATTTTGCCCTTTTTTGGTGATGCTAAGCTTCCATTGTTCTATTATCCAAATATATTTTTCCATTTTTGTTCCACGGAAGAGAAAGAATCATGTTTGGAATTTTATGAGGGTGAGTAAATGATGACAGAACTATTATTTTTAGCTCTGATTGCAGACATGCAAGTAATTCCTATAAGTCCTTGTGACTGCTTCCTGTAACAGACAGGACTCTATATGTTATGCAATGCCTGCTTAGGTTCTGATCAACTCCCTCCAGTCTTCTTGAATACTGTGCTAATATGACTCACAGATTTTGTGCTATTGCCCCACAGGAAGTGTGTGAGGATGTTTGTGCCTTGGACAATGGCTTGGGGTCTCCCCCAGCAACAGGAACACAACACTGGAAAACCAAACATTGAAGATGTGGCCGCTGTTATTGTGCTGGCGGTCAAGCCAGTGTGACGCTGGAGATATGTGTTTTGGGGCAGCTGAGTCTATTGTACCTACTGCAGCTGGAATGTGAACAACAAGAGACGCTGTGTTTATAGAAATCTTCCATTTCCTGTGAAGCTCAGTGGACGCTTTGTTGAATGAAATATTTTCGACACTGAATCTATGGCATTCCCCTGCTGTGTGTGAAGGGCTTGAGGAACCCTGAGGAATGCTGTGTTCAGTAAACATGAAAGCTTGACTTCATAGGGCACCACCATGACCCTTAGTATGGAGGGTCAAGGCATTTGGAGTTTTTTTGGAGAATTGTTCAAATTTGGCAGGCTCACAACTGACTGTGGGCCAAAATAAACACTGGAGGCTGTAGAAAGCACCACTGCTATCAGTTTAAGGAGTGGTGGGATGTAGTATTGAAAGATCTGGCCTAGAAACCAGAAGGTAGGTGGTTCATTCTCCACAAGAAATGATTCATGAACCATTAACATTGTGCCCTTGAGTAAGACACTTAAACCTGTTACTAGAGTCCAGGGAAACCAAGCCTTGTCAAAACTAGCACAACATGGTAAAACAACATCTCTTTGATGTAAATCAGATTTAGATGAATAAATTACAAGGGTTTTTCAGTGATTCTTTCTGCAAGTAGCATCATTAAGCCGGCAGGTGTCGACTGTCTGGCTGCTTCAGTGAATCATCCATTCAAATCTAAACATGGATTCGTTCAGAAATGAAACAAGTAGCAACCAATGATCTATATAAATGACTTTATTATAGTATACTATACTATATTGTACTCTATTATCTTAGATCAGTGGTAACTGCTTTTATGAGAGAGTCATTAAATCATTGATTCAACCGATTTGTTCAGAAACACTGGCTGCAACCAAATATACTTAAACAGTACCTTCAATTCTGAGCCATTGGACCCTACAGTTAATCGATTTGATTAAAACACCGATTCTTTCAGGAACTTTTAGGCCCTGCGTTCCATTCGGAAAGGCTCATCCCTATACCCTAATCAAAGGGTTTACCCTCTGGAATGAGAGCTTTGAAGGGTTGAAGGGTGTAGGGGACCAAACAACTGTTTCTTGATCATCATCCCGTGCCCACATGGAGGCGGCGTCATCATGCAAAGAATCTGTGCAAAGGTAGGCCTACCCTTCGAAATCCTTAATTCCGAAGGGCCCTTAATTTGAAGTGGCCAGTTTTGAGCACTTCGGTTTGGAACGACCCTTCAGTATGGTGGCCATGATTGTTTTCACTTCGAAGTGCCCTTCGGAGGGCGATATATCCCGTTTGGAACGCACCGAGGTGCGAAACTATGAGAACATCCACTGAACCGATTCGTTCAAAATGCTGAATCACTGGTTCATTCAGGTACGACACTCACTGTGTGATACTTGGAGACGCTTGACCGTTGATCCAGGTTTTGAAACATAGTTTGGACCTATTTCCACTGAGATAGCACATTTGCCTCTGCAAGATGTCTGTTAAAGATCACTTGATCTGGAAAGCATCTGCTGTGTTCAAACATCTGACAGATGTCTGTAAGATGCAGTTTCACATACATTCTAAATCATAAACATCTTAAAGACATCTAACAGACGTCTATTTGACATCTGATAGGAAACGTCCTGTAGACATAGATGAACAAACACTAAAAAATACTTCTTGCAGATGTAAATGCAGATGTCAAATAGACGTCTCCGTGATGTAGGCCCTATGTGTGCTAATTTCTAAAATGTAAGATCAGTATTAACTTGTTTATTGTATTGTTACATACTAGCAACCAATATATCGACCATAAGGCTTTTTCGTTAGTACACAAAAGTATGGTGTCTACGCCTTTAATTTCCAGTATAGGTTAGTCGCTGTAATTCATGTGACGCATAAATATCCACACACTCGTAATTCCATGCTAAGAAAGCCCATTCTTCCAGAATAATGTTTCTGTATGAACCCTGCAGGGCCTGGAGCAGAGCAGCTATTCTGTTACAGCTTTCCACAGCACATGGAAGCCGTTATTCTCTCATGTGATGAAAGTGTGTGTATGTGTGCGTTTCTCCCACGAGCCGTGAGAACAGCGCGCGTGTTGGAATGCTGTGTGAAGGAAGGGACGTATATCGTGTGTGTCCTGGGAGTTTGGGATTGGTGTGTTTATGATCACAACTCTTTCATCACCATGGAACCTGCAGCAAGGGGTGATGGGAGCTGGAGTCTGGGGTTTCTCCACAGCCCTGAGAGAGATCTGCTCTAGCTCTGCCAATATTAGGGTCATGAAACCTTAGGTTATGAATATATATATATATATACATATATTAGTGCTGTCAAAAAATTAATCGCGATTAATCGCATCCCAAATAAAAGTTTTTGTTTACATAATATATGTGTGTATACTGTGTATATTTATTATGTATATATAAATACAAACACATGCATGTATATATTTAAGAAAAACATGTTATATTTATATATTAAATATATTTTTATATAATATAAATTATATGAATATAAATATAAACTTTTAAATACATGTAAATATTTTCAAAATATATACTGTATGCGTGTGTCTTTATATATACAAAATAAATATATACAGAAGACACACATATTGTGTAAACAAAAACTTTTATTTTGGATGCGATTAATCGCGATTAATCGTTTGACAGCCCTAATATATATATATATATATATATATAAACAATGAACATATAGAGGTAATTATGATAACAGCAAAGACTATTAATACTGAGATAAAAGGCATAGTGTAAAGGCATAGACACCATAAATCAAAGAATAGATTTAAAGGGATAGTTCACCCAAAAATGAAAATTCTGTCATCATTTACTCACCCTCAAGTAGTTCCAAACCTGTATGAATGTCTTTGTTCTGCTGAACACAAAGGAAGATATTCTGAAGAATGTGGGAAACAGAGCACTTCTGGGGCACCATTGACTTCCATAGTATTTTTTTTTTCCTACCATGGAAGTCAGTGGTGCCCCAAAACAGCCTGGTTACAAACTTTCTTCAAAATATCTTCCTTTGTGTTCGGCAGAACAAAGAAATTCATACAGGTTTGGAACTAACTGAAGGTGAGTAAATGATGACAGAATTTTCATTTTGGGGTGAACTACCCCTTTAAGGCTTTGCAGTAATTTAGTCTTTTTTGCTTTGTTGTATCTTTGTGTTAGTAGTGACCTGTATTTTTATTTAAAAATGAGAAAAAGTACGTTTTTGTGATGCCCATTTATATTTGTGGATAAATAATTTGGATAACACTGTATTTTAAGGTTACACGTTACATGTACTTACTATTATAATAACAGTAAATTATGCATAATTACATGCCAGTAACCCTAATCCAAATCCTAATCCTAACCCCAACCACATAGTAAGTACATGTAGTTAATTAATATTACTCAGTCAGTACTTAAATATATAATAATTACACTGTAACAAGGGCACCTTAAAATAGTGTAACCAAAATTTCTTTATATAACAAGTACATTTATAATATACCATATTTTAAAATGAACATCATAAAATAACTTTTTGTCTGTTGCATTACATGTTCTTTTAACCAAAAATGCAAATGATAAATCTTGCTAAATGCTAAACCAAAATTTTGTATAAATCCAGTGCTAAATCCTCTTTACAAAAAACACAATGCAAATCAATGTCTTTCCAAAACCTTAACTGTTTTAGATGATAAATCCAGTGAACAATCTTAAATTATATCTCTAGAGACTAGTTAAGGGTGAAGTCCATTTAAACTACAGTGGGAGTTATATGCCATAACCCCGGTTAACAAATAAAATTTCATCTGATTTTTTTATTTTATTTAGATTTTTAAAAAAACTATTTCAATTTTTACAGCATGATTTAATTATTAGATTTTCATCAACTTACCCCCTGTAATTCTGTTATTTTTAAGAAAACTTTAGACTTACCCCTCAAAAGTGAATCAATCAATGAAAAATGAATCACTAAAATGAATCAGATTTCTCAGATCTGAAATAAGTCAATGCAAAGGCCAAAGTTATCCGAAGTTGCCTTGTTCGTGTTTTAAATCTGATTTGGTCATAGCGTGAGGAAATCAGTCACTCTTCCTGTGACTCAGGACTTCCTTTAACTCATCTCAGGAGGGCAGATAAAGTCATGAGATGTGATTTTAGCATTCTTGAACTTGTTTTGATAGTGACTCAAATTGCAAGTCTTCTTGATGCTCATCCTTGAAAGGAATATTTCCTGTCTGTAAAGGGACAGGCCTACATCTCTTGGTTTGTTCATGAATTGACACGTTCTGTAATGTTCAGCTCAGTAACAATGACACATTAAAATGGCCCAGACGGTGTGACACCAGCCTGCTTGAAAACCTGTGCTGACCAGCTGGCCCCCATCTTCACACAGATCTTCAATAGATCTCTGGAGTTGTGTGAAGTCCCTTTCTGCTTCAAACGCTCCACCATCATCCCCGTTCCAAAGAAACCCAAGATAACAGGACTTAATGACTACAGACCTGTTGCTCTAATGTCTGTCGTTGTATGAAGGACATCACCGGACCCTTACTGGACCCCCTGCAGTTTGCTTAACGAGCAAACAGGTCCGTGGATGATGCAGTCAACATGGGACTGCATTACATCCTGCAACACCTGGACAAATCAGGGACTTATGTTCGGCCTTCAACGCCATCATTCCAACACTCCTCCAGACCAAACTAACCCAGCTCTCTATCCCTAGCTCTATCTGTCAATGGATCACCAGCTTTCTGACAGATAAGCAACAGCTAGTGAGACTGGGGAAATTCATGTCAGACAGCTGCATCATCAGCACTGGCGCCCCTCAGGGCTGTGTTCTCTCCCCACTGCTCTTCTCACTGTACACCAACGACTGCACCTCTAAGGACCCGTCTAGCTCCTGAAGTTTGCAGACGACACCGCACTCATCGGCCTCATTCAGCATGGTGAGGAGTCTGCCTACAGACAGGAGGTTAAAGAGCTGGCTGTCTGGTGCAGTCTAAACAACCTGGAGCTTAATTCGCTCAAAACTGTGGAGATGATTGTGGACTTCAGGAGAAACCCCCCCGGCACTCCCCCCACTCACCATCATGAACAGAACTGTGGCTGCAGTGGAGACATTCAAGTTCCTGGGATCCATCATCTCCCAGGACCTGAATTGGGACACTCACATTTTTGGACACCCCTTTTTGAACTTTTGCCATCTGGCCGGCACTACAGAGCCCCAAATACCAGGACAACCAGGCACAAGAACAGTTTCTTCCCCCAGGCAATCCACCTTATGAACAGTTAAATGCCCCCCCCCCCATTATGAAATAACAATGTGCAATAACCTTATATTTATTTTCTACCACCTCCATCCTAATACATCCCTGCATCTCCTTCTATTCTATCATCTATTGCACAACTGTACATACAATTATTTATTTTTAGAATTATTTTTCTTTTTTCAATTTTTTTGTTTATTTATATTTACATATGTGTATTTTTTCTCATCTTATTTTTATTTTCTCTGTGTCGTTGTTGTCTCTGTGAACTGGAAGCTTATGACAAAACAAATTCCTTGCATGCGCAAGCATACTTGGCAATAAAAGCTCTTTCTGATTCTGATTAAAATCCAAGTGCATCAAGCATCAGTGAATGTAATGAAAAGATGACTCCTGTATCCCACAGTAACATCAGCGTTTATTAAAAAAAACACTCTAGAGATCCACATGTATGTTCTCAAGATCAGTGTATATTTACAGTTAATAAGTTATTTACAACATGGGAGAATGAGAGACAGCCGTACATTGTACAATATGACGTGACGTGACTTTGAATGCTGTGATTCATACATCACAGAGCGTTATACTCCACACACTTTGAGGGATCTGTTGGGAAATGTTTCTGACAGATTGTCATTAATCTTTTCAGCCCCTGTGAAAATACAAAAAAAGACAATCACTGATCTGCTAAAAATCACAACGCTCTATGTAATATAACAAACTTCTAGTCATAATATCATTTCAGACCTGAATGTATTTCCTCTGGGTCTCGTCGTTGAGCACATGGGCGACGTGTTTGGAGAAGATCTTCTCACGTCCAGTACGAGCGTGGATACCCACCATGGTCACACCGATGGGCCACGGAGCGTTTCCTATAGCCATCTGCAGATAAGCATCGTTTGCCTGTATGTACACAGCGTGTTAGCTGGGTTTCCTCACAAATATACCAATTACAAACTGTCAAAGTATTGCAATAAGTAAAACATACCTTAACATATTCCCTCTCCAGCATGAACTTTATGATGTCTGTGATGGACTCCTTAATATCTGCTGGCAAATTCTATATATGGAAGACACAATGAGCCTGTGAGTCTCTATCTACTAATAATACTGCATAAAAAAGCTTGTAGAACAGCATACCTTCTTACGCAGTTTTCTGAACAGAGGTTCCAAATAAGATTCAGTCTGTTTTTGGGTGGCACTGGCGAGTTTGCCCTGGACACTACGCTTCACATGGTCCTCTCGGCTGTTCAAATCTTTAGCCCACACACCCAGCAAAAACTATAAGAATAAAAATATACTTTATTTTAGATGAAGTGCCTTAAAAAAAAAACCCAAAAAACCCCCTCTCTTTACATACAAGTTGAAACACACAATGCATAAAAATATACAAACATACAAAAAAAATGTAATTTAATAATTGACTTTAAAAATACACATACAAGCACACAAAATAAAATGATTATACTTTTAAATTGTGCATCAGATTCTCATTAAATCATTAATATTTTAAAATATTTAAATAATTAGAATATTGTCTAAATACATTACTATCAAACCAGTACAAGATTTAAACACTCCAAAAGGGATTGAGGAAAAAAAAAAAAAAAGTGTAATTTTTAAAATCACAGCTTAATTAAAAAAAAACAAAACAAAAAAAACATACATACCCTTAAAACTTTATTTATGATGTCCATGTCTCTAACATCATTGCCAGTGCCAAGAGACGCTCCCAAAGCCTGTTTAATATGGGTTATTAAAAATGAATGTAACAGTTATAGTTATAGAGCATCACATATCTTTTGTTATATTATACAATTTATTAAAGCCATAGGAGCTTTAGTATCCAGAGAGTTACTATACCATTACTGATATTCTAACTCAGGGTTTCCAAAACTTTTTTGTCAGCCGAACCCCTCTGACCTAAAAGATTTACTTGTAAGGACCCCCTTTTAATAATTTAACAACACTTTTTCATATCCACTGTTCTCTGATGTTCTCTTAATGGTCATATTACATACAGGTACCAAAATATTTTTTTCTAGTAACTGATTTATTTTAAAATGATTTATTTGAATTTTTACATTTTTAGGATTTGATTAATTACTAGCATTTCATCAACACAAACCCCAGTTTGGAAAGCCTGGTCAAGTTATTTCAGTTATGAAAAACATTAGATTTCAGATGTAAGACTATAGTGCCACCTAGTGGGACCATGATAGAAGTACTTCTCATTAGGTACATTACAGATTCTGGAGTTGATGTGCTGTAATTATTTTGCTATGCAGAAGTAAGCTGTTTTCTGTGAATGTGCAAGATTTATTATTTATTAGCTGCTAAAGGTAAAAATTCAGTAAATGGTAAAACTATTTGCACTACAAACTAGTGTTTATAATTACAATAAATTAAAATCATGATAACAAATATCTGTTTGCAATGTCAAGCAGCATAAAGGACTGTTTTGGTACAGCTAATATAACTGGATGCCTTGCACATTTACAAATGGCTGCACCTGCTCTTACATTAAAAATGAGGATATGAATTAGTTTAAGTTAATGTTATAGGTTCTGTGTGTGTGTGGGTTCACCTCCAGCTCCTCAATGGTGGTATTTTCTTCATGCACTTTGAGATCGTGTTGTGTGTCCAGTTCAGTGCCCTCTGCTCCACCGACAATCTCATTCAAATACTGCTGATCGATCTTATCCATGGCGGCCTTCAGATCATTCCTCAATCCCTACACACACAGACAAGGTAAGCCTTAAAAATTGTGTCAAATTCAGCATGAGTCCATCCTGACAGAACTTTTCTTGCAGGGAAATTAAAAAAATTTTCCCAGTAAATAATATATACGACATGAGTGTGACTATATGACATGAGTGTGAAGATGGTGAGAGGAGAGGTGGGTCTTACCTTGTTTACTTCTGGTGCTAGAATTTCAATCTTTCGGAGTCTCTGGAAAGCATCATAATCGGATTCGCCAAACAGACGGATGGGCTCGCCACGTTCCCTCAGACGTCTGATCACCTGCACACAGCCACAAGATTTATTTTTCATCCAAGAACAAAAAAGGCCTCATCAGGTGAGCTCTGATTGGCTGACCCACCTCCTGTCGAGAGAGCGTCATTGGCAGCTTCTCCTCCGTGAGCTCCAGTTCTAACACAGGATTGGATGATGTAGATTGAGGCGCCTCCTCCTCAGTCTTGTCCAGCTTGGACAAAATAAAACAAAACAAAAGTCATATTTTAACGATTATTCTGATACCACTGCAAAGCATATAATTGTAAGATTAACAAGGGCTGCTTGCAAAATAATAAGCTTATAAATAATCCTGGCAAGATTTTACAGAATAAAAGGCCTAAAACAAATAGTTCTCCATATGAGCATGCAGCTATGCATTTTTAAAATGTGATTAAATCCTCATCTAATCTTATATAAATATGAGCGCACTTAATTCTCCCAAGATGCAATGGGTGAACAGCAAAGAACTGCATATATCATTTGATAGGCCATGCTATATCTTGACACCAGTTTTAATTTAACACACCATGCATGCAATATCAAAACCAAATAAGGAAGCTTAAACAACAAAAGAGAACCACACAAATGAGAGAGCAGGCAAGGCATCTAGAATTCAAACGTGCTTTGCTCCTGGGTGGGCATCTCTGTCACATAAGGGCACCGATTTTACTGTGATCGTTATGCAGCTGGGCTGAAAATTCAGATAGTGCTGCCTCCAGCTTTGTGCAACACTGGGAGCAAAGGCAATTAAACACACAAATGTTCTTCAGTCATGCTGAAACCCGGTCAAACATCTGTCTGGCAGCATGCATTCTGTCTGCCTGAGCCCTACCTGTCGCACAGGCTGCTCATTAGAAACCTACACTCACAGAACACACACACAGACAGCAGGAAAGAGAATATGAGAAGAGATACACAGCAGACAGAAGACACCACTCCAGGATGAGAAGAGAACTAGAGAGAAAGAGCTTTCTGAAAGGAATAGTTCACCCAAAAATGAAAATTTGCTGCAAATTTACTCACCCTCAGGCCATCCATCAGAACAGATTTGGAGAAGTTTATCATTACATCACTTGCTCACCAATGCAGTGCATGGGAGCCGTCAGAATGAGAGTCCAAACAGTTGATAAAAACATCACAATAATCCACACCACTCCAGTTCATCAATTCATGTCTTGTGAAGAGCTGCGCGTTTGTAAGAAACAAATCCCTTATTGAAATGTTATAACTTTAAACGGTCACTTATGGCTAAAATAAGTGTCCATAATCCATAATATTGCTTTCTCCAGTGAAAAAGTCAAAAATATGCACAGATCAAGCACAGGTTAAAGTTTGTTTAGAACTGTTTTAAAGTTAAAACATTATTTTGCAGTAAAAGGAGAACAGTGGATGGAAACTGGAAGAACTGGTATTATGGACTTGTATTTTGACCAGAAGTGACTCGTATTTTTAATAAAATATCAAAATTTATTGTCTAAAAATATAGACAATAAAATACAGATGACTCATACTGTAGTTCGAAGCAATGGTCTGAAGTTAAAAAATGTCTTGATGGATTTGTTTCTTTCAAACACACAGCTTTTCACTTCACAAGACATTAACTGATGCATTGAAGTCGTGTGAATTACTGATTTTTTAGCAGCTGCTTAGACTCTCATTCTGACGGCACCCATTCACTGCAGAGGATCCATTGGTGAGCAAGTGATGTGATGCTAAATTTCTCCACATCTGTTCTGATGAAGAAACAACTCATCTACATCTTGGACAGCATGACGGTGAGTAAATTTTGAGTGTGTGAGTATGGGATAGAAGACATTTTTTGAATGGGACAGTTCATTTCTTTGAAAGCCACAGCAGATGACTGACAGACAAGTAGATGGTCCCTGTGTGTCATCTAAAACTGGAGTTGATCATATTTAAGGGTCCGTTTCAGCTAAAAGATTGATAACACCTGGTCTAGACATTTATTAAACGGATTACACTACTAATGCAGTGTGGTTAAATGTGTTTTCGAGCAGCTGTGTTCAACCTTGTGAGAATGTTTAAGTGAATACATGAGTGTATCATGATGTATTCACAGCTGGAGTTTATACCTTGTATCCACATCTCCTGTAATAATCCTCCTCTTCCTTACGCGCGAGATCAGCCCGTTTGAAGTATTTCTTTGAGTCCTGGAGAAACAACAAGAGTAGAGCATTACACAAACCCACATATCAGCTCAACAGCTGTAAGAAACACATCGATGTAAACAGTAGCCTACTCTAGAACAGTCGCTACTCACATCGACGAGCTCTTTCTCCTCAATGAGTTTTCTTTTCCTCGCTATCTCTGCTTTGAGGATGTCCATAACTCAAAAAATAACAAAAACTCTTTCTCAAAAAGTCTTTATCAGAAAATGTGCCTCTTACGTAAACATCCAACGGGAAACAGTTTAGACGCTTCCGTTCGCCGTTTCTCGTTCTAGTTGTCTGGCTGCTGAGAGCAATCTGACTCATTACTGCCATCTAGTGGACAAATGTGAGTCTGACGCCGGAAAAAGTTTGATGAGTGCACGGTCGCAGACTTCAGAGAAAATAAAAAAGAGAAAGAATAACGTTTGTATTTGTATCTTTTTAAAACTATCTGGACGAAACCTCTTCATCTCATATATCAAACATATATTGTATTTTTATAGTACGAATATCAGTTACATTGAAATATTAATTATTTAAATTAATTAATGAATTTATTTATTTTAAGTGATAGGCCTATTTTGTGTTTATTTTTATTTATTTGGTCCATAATGCTTGTTAATTGAACAGCGGTCATTCACTGGGCTCCTTTTTTTTGATGATATTTCAGATTTATTTTAAGTTTATAATTTTTAAATTTCATTTCATTTATTTAGGCTATATATTATAAATTACAATAGGCTATTCAATGATCTTATTTATTTATTTATTTTCCGTTTTTACTTCGCGCTCTCCGTAATTAAAACACAGATAGCCTAAACATTTATGATTTAATTGTTTTTTTTGTTGTTGTTGTTTTTGTTTTTTTACACTTTTCAACATAGTAAGAGAGTAGTCACCGACTGCCAAAACTGACAGGAAAGTTTCTTCTCCTCCAGACAGCAGAAATCCAGCGATTTAGTAATTTTCCTCCGGTCTGTCCAATGTAAATCTGGACCCTAGTATTTGCGCCCCACAAATATTAGCGACCATCAGGTGGCGCAAAGGAATAGACGTGACGAATTCTGAAAGAATTAAGAGGTTTATTTATTTACATCATAAACGAGCAGCCCCGCAGGAGAATATAAACGCGTCCTTTCCATCGTCCTCCTCCTCCTCCTCCTTCATCATCATCATCATCATCAGTCCAGAGAGACTCGCGCTTATTATTAAAGCTCAGGTTCGCTTCACTCATCATCAGCTGGACTTAATGAGTTTGTCAGTGATTAAAGAGCCTGTGTGCTGATGAACTGGGCTGGATTCTGCCTCTTCACCGCTCTGCCCTTAAAATGGAGTTTGTGGAGAGGAAGCGGAGCAGGAAATCTCAGAGCTTTAAACTGGTGAATGATGCAGGTAAGCAGATGACAGCAGACAATAGAGCGCATCGGAGGCGTTACGTCAGCACTCTGGAATGCACCTATCGTTCCCTCATTGTCCTGCTCGCGTCGTCACAATGTCGGACGCTTCGTTCGTTGTGTTTGATCGCATGTTTGTCGGCGGCGTTCGTTGTACAAGCATTTTCATCTTCTGATGCGTTTAGTCTGTCCCTGTGCACTTCTTCAAGTGTGATGGAATAGCTACAATACGGCTCTGTCTGCTGCGTGAACGTGATGGAGCTCCTCACAGTCACGCAGCCTACAGGTGGTCCTGACCTGCAGCATCACTTCATCACATCTGCACCGCACACAGCTGCTGTTATGAGTGACATCACAACATGTCAAGCAGCGTCCTCATCTGGAACTATTTAAGACGCTTTCGTAATTATTAGATATGAGAGGCTGCATGCAATATCTGTGCTTTTAAAAATGAATAGGACTGTTAAAAATGCTGAAAACTCCTCATGTTCTGTTAATATTTTACTGTTTTTTATGTTTTATGTTCTAGACAATTCGATGATTTTTATTTTCCCTTATTTATTTATTTATTTATTTTTGTTAACATTTTCCCTCTGACTTAAACATAACTGTTTTAACTGTCAGAAATCTGACTGATGTCAAGTATATTACACTGTACACAGTCATACAAAAGTTATAATAATATAATATAATATAATATAATATAGCTGACAAAAAAAAGTTTACTGTCTTAAATGATATAAAACAGATAGATTTTATACCATTCATGTATGGTGTATCATTTATTTTGTCTTGGGTGATCTTTATCCTCAGCGCTGTATATATCTGTATATACGGGAGAAATAAATTATACAAATAAACACAACACAATAATAATAATAATAATAATAAGAGAAAGTAAAATAAAAAATCTATTTTTAATACCGAGCATCATCAACACAACAATTGATTGATTATTGATAATTGATTTAATACAGAGAATCTAACTGTTCATGTCATTTTTCATTACATTTTTATTACATTCATTTCATGTATATTGATGTATGTCTTATATCTGAGGATCCCAGTTTTTTATGGACATTAATCAAATATGAAATTCATTTTGTGGTTTTGTTTTGCAGTTTTTATAAAAATAGTCATGAACAATCAACTTGATACTAAAGTGTTAAGATTACTTTTTAAACCACCGACATGACCTAGACATGATCTAGATGATAGATAGATAGATAGATAGATAGATAGATAGATAGATAGATAGATAGATAGATCTAAATTTATACTAAATTTTTAAGGTAAGTGGTTGCAAACAATTTATTTTAGCTACATTTAAATAATAAAAAAATGTTGAAAGTTAGTTAACTAAATTTGTTTATTTAAATGTAGCTAAAATAAATTGATTGCAACCACTTACCTTAAAAAAAGTAGTAAATTAAATGAATAATTTTTTTCAGTGTAGATAGCTTTCCGTTTTCTCTATACTCTCCTTTGAATAAAAGCCTAAAAAGCCCATTTCTAAATGAAATTGTGTCATGACCTCATAATGATATAAAATCTGCTGTGATTCGTTTAGATTTTAGCCATGAAATGGATGATGTAGACCAGAATGACACTGAAGGAGATGCCCTGGATGGTTCTGAGACTGAAGGTAGTTGTCGTTCATCATAACACACTTCATGACTGTGTGCAGGCTCTGTGTGTGAACTGTGTCTCTCAGTCTGGTTAGGTGATGAAGGGATGGAGATAAAGAAGCAGATAACAGGCATGATGCGCTTGCTGAGTGACAAGACAGGACGAGTGTACCAGCGGGTTGGACGAGAGGGTGAGACCCTCAAACAGGAGCCTCAGGAGGAGGCTCTCAGCCTGCCTGTGGCTCAGAGCCCGGCCCCTGAACATCCCCAGTACGGCTGGAGCTCAGTCCTGATGACTCACGGGCAGTACGGCACCCGCTCCAAAACCCAGAGGAACCAAAACCACTCGAAAGCTAATGGTGAGTCTCTGAACAATGAAGCAATTTTATTACTTTCAGAAGGTTTGTTAAATGAGCAAAATCTGTCAAATGCAAAACAAAGCATGTTTAGCTATGTTTCTCACACTATGATTAGGCTATATTAATATGCAGTGGCCCCAAAACATGTTTTGACATTGAAATCATGCTAAAAAATGTATGAATTTGAATGCAATGACAAAAATGCATTGCATTAAATGATAAATTGTCCAAATAAGTGGCATTTATTTTATAGAAATAAGCACACTTATCAAGCAAATATTTCAGAAATAAAGTTTGTTAGGTTTTAAATGATAACATTTACATGTAGACGCTTTTATCCAAAGCTACGTCCATTGCATTCAAGATAAAAAATTTCTTAGTTCATGCACTTCCTGGAAATTGAATCCATGACCTTGGCATTGCTATGGTTGCGCTTTACTGTTTGAGCTACAAAAATGCTCTTTTATTTATTTATTTTTGCAAAATACAGTTTTATGTTCAGTAACAAATATTTATGGCCAGCACATTTTCTTAATTTACCCATTTACTCAATTCACTCAATTTATTACCAGGTAAAAAAAATTAATTATATCTGCAACCAAATGATGCTATGATTTATTAATGAAACAAAATATGTTTCATTATTAAATCATAGCATCATTTGATTGCAGATGCCACTTGGTTGGACAATATTGAAATTTAATTCAGTGAAATTGATACGTTGTAGGTATGACAAATTTGGACCACTGTATTTTTCTATTTGTTCACTTAGTTCAGCGCATTTGATTTGATTTGATTTGATTTTTATTATTTTACTGCATTTATTTTATTTGATCATTTTAGTGCATTTATTTTATTTTATCATATTATTACTTAGTTTAGCACATTTTATTTACTTTTATTTTATTTTAGTGCATTTATATTTTATTTTATTTTATTTTATTTCTTTTATCTCTTCACCTCTAGTTACTGCAGTTTATCATGAGGTTGGATGCCTTTAGTGGCACTGTTTTGTTATTTTTTTCCGGTATTAAACTCAGCAAAGCCATGCTTCTGCTTAAAGTGACTTCAGATAGAAGCATAGGAAGATATTACTTGAACCCCCTTTGGGATTCTTTCCAGGGAAAGTTGTATTATGTGATTGTGGGCTACAGAAAGATGTGCTGTCTGGCACTGCAGCAGCAAGTGTCTAGACAGCTCTGGATAACACAGCAAACACGTAACGCCTTCCTTCTGTATACACACACAGAAAGACACAATAACTCCCTCACTGTCAGTCTGACACACACACACTGGAGTCAGCAAATCAGACAGCTTTTGTGCTGGGTGCTTGGAGCCTCTGGGTGTTAGACATCATCGGTGATGGCCGTTGTGTTGACGATGCATGTGTGTTCTGATTCAGACATGGCCTTGCCCCCTGCTCCTGCTGCCATGGCAACTGAGCCCAGCTGCTGTATGTGCAACTGCAAGAGCACCCTGCAGGCCATTCTGCTGGAGTTACGTACCATGAGGAAACTAATCCAAACTCCAAGAGGTAAATCAAACACAACTGCCCTCAAATTCCTCTGAACACAATTACAGCTGCATTGACACGTGTTCCACTGCACTCTCAGGATCCCAGGACAAACAGGGCTCCCAGGTCTTGCTCTCGTCCCGAACCTCCATCTCCAGGAGGAGGAGCCGGAAGAGGAGGCCGGGTCACAGAGTGACAGTTCTGACCCCGCCCACTAAAAGAACCACACCTCCGTCGCCACCCACTGAGACCGATGCTGTTAATGAGTGTAATCAGTCAAGAGAGGACACGCCTCCAGCAGTGACATCATTTATCCCAGATCTCATTCCCAGTGCCAAGACTCCTCCCTCTCACTACAGCGTCACCAGAGGCCAAAGCACCACAGAGGTACATCACCGTACATGTGTGAATAGATTTGGTAATGCTGGGTTACAAAAAACAACTCCGTGCTGGGTGAATTATGGACAAACCCAGAGATTGGGTTGTTTTGAGCCAGTGTTTGGGTTAAATGTTTAACCCAGCATGTACTATCTAGCATATACTATCTAATTTACTATACTATCTAATAATTTACGTGACGTAATTATTTTAGTATTTATCAAAGTAATAATTATTCATATATATTCATTCATATAATTCATTCAACCAATTAGTTCAACAGCACTGATTCATTCAGGAATGAATCAAACAGCTTTCTTTATTAATGAGTCATTGAATCGTTCTCTTAACCAAACACTATCTGTTGTTCGGATCTGCTGTGGTTTTGTTCAGAAGTATTTTCATTGGCAAGACAAAGGCAGAGAAAGTAATTGGTAATATTCTGTCTAAAATGTAAGAAACTCAATATTAATTATTTATTTAAAATGTCCACACTCACAACACCGCTGTTGCTTGAATATATATATATATATATATATATATTAGTGCTGTCAATCGATTAAAAAAAATTAACTAATTAATTGCACATTTTTCTGAAATTAATCGCGATTAATCCCACCTAACATTAAAGTTTTTAAATATACTTTTATATAGCAATAATTTCACATTCAATCTTCAATTTAATGTACAAAAAACATAAAGCCAGTATATTTTTAAATATTTGTTTAATGGCATCTTGACTGAAGGTCAGTATCAGTGATCCCAATACTACTGATTTCTCTATAAAATTGCCCCCCCCCCCATATTTAACCACTGACTATAGCCATTCAACATTACAATATAATTGAGAGCTATCAATTTTAACATTTATTAGACTTTAAAAAAATAACTTCTAATTTAAGTGAACTCAAAACAATCTTCAGATAAACCCATTATAATAAATGTCATATTTACCTGTGCCCTTCAGCAGAAATGCAGAAATTGAAATTGAAGTTATCAAACATTAAATTTTAAATTAAATATAGATGAATACTTAAATCTATAAAAGTTATTTTTTTCCCCATTTTTTCTTTGTCCTTTGATTAATAGACATCACAGCAGCTGGTTATTAGGTTATTTTGGCTGTTATTTCTTTAAGAGCTGCTGCTGCTGAACATGGCGCGAATCTGACACGTATCTGACTTTTTACCTTTTCTGACCCACTTCAGGTCTTAAATTCTATTAATGAGCTGACGAGTTGATTCGAGTGTGTTAGATGAGGGAGACAGAGCTGGCCTGCTCTAGGACAGTTTTGAAAACCATTTCAGAGACATGTCCTTAAATGTGACTTATATAAAATATATTACATGCATGCACAGATTTAAGGCAGCTTTAATCGCCTTTTGGGTAACTTCATGACTTAACTGACTACGTCATTGCATGCACGTAGTTTATTTCACGCTTTGATATGAAATGAGACAGGCTACAGCACAGTACAGTTTCCGCGCTTGTTTGACTCGCGCCTGGCGCTGAAGTAAAGTGGAGCGCGCGTCTGAAACGTCTCCCCTTTGATTTGATCGTAAAAACGTTATGCGACTGAATAAATGCACTTCTTGTCAAGAGAAAAAGTGACAGAAACAGCAGTTGTGAGTGGGATGGCAAACCCTAGCCCCGCCCCTGCGTTAATTGCGTTAAATATTTTTAACGCGTTAAACTGAAAAAATTAATCGCATGCGTTAACGCGCTAATTTTGACACCACTAATATATATATATATATATTAGGGGTGGCACGGTACGTGTATTCGTACCGAACCGTCACGGTACGGACATCTCGGTTTCGGTGCATGAGGCCTTACGACGAATACAGGTAATTCACCCCCAATCCAGAAGGGGCGCCCGCAGTAATGCAACGCTGTTTGATAACCACCAGCAGAAGAACAGCGAATGCCATGACTCCGATTCTAGACTTCTGGGGGCCCTACGCAAAACTGTGACGCCGGGGTGGGGGGGGATGCGGGGTTGGTTTTGGGATGAAAGAATGGATGAAACGCATTTGACCGTGTTTCACTCCGTCTTGAATCGCGCTCACGGAAAGCGCTTGAGAAACAGTATCTCTTCCGCAGCTCGGTACGCTTTCAACTCGTTTTTTTTAGTCTCGAGCAAGAGACTGTACTACATTCACGTTACATGTTTTGACTGATTTTTACGTAGAAAGGGTGACAGCGCACCGCATTAAAAGAAAAGATCATTTATGTTTTCATAACCGCTGGCCAAACTCAAAAACGAAACTAAAATTAAAACATCTTTGAGAGCAAGGGGGCCCCCTGGTGTTTCGGGGGCCCTACGCAGCTTGCGTATTCTGCGTATAGGGAGGATCGGCTCTGGCATGAGTTGCGAACTTGCAAACAAAGCCCCCAGACAGTGACCATGTGCTGATTCTGAACGCGTCTCTCACATAGACTGACAAAAAAGGAGTATACTTTAAAGGCTTGCGCACTCAACTGTTTGCGAAATGGGACTTTGTGCTCATGTATCCTACCTCTCCCATTCACCACAAATCCAAATATTCCATAATATTTCCATATTTGCGATGTAACGTATCTGAATGCTAAACTATTATTTATTATGTAAATTATAGCCTTTGTACTTCAGTCGCCTTCCAACAGTGACACAGAGGCAGGCGCGCTGATGTTTGGCTCACCGTATTTTATTTTGATAAAGTACCAACTGCGCTGTCAAGTTAGCAATGCTGGAACTGATGTGTGTGTGTGTGTGTGTGTGTGTGTGTGTGTGTGTGTGTGTGTACGCTCCGGCGCGATCACTTCAACTGTTTCCTTATACCAGCATTTTTGTCTTATTAATAATCACTGTATAAAGGTCTGCTATTATTTGTGTACACTCACAATGAAAACAAAACAGATTTTTATATTATATTATATTTTTATATTATGTAATAATATTTAGTATTTTCACATCTAGATGGAAAAAATTGTAATTTGCACTACTGTCTGTTCAAAATAAATGAAAAGAAACTGAGCATGGTAGATTTCTTTTTTTTTTCCTGTTGTACTGAAATCGTATCGAACCGTGACTCCTGAACCGAGGTACGTACTGAACCTTGACATCTGTGTACCGTGCCACCCCTATATATATATATATATATATATATATATATATATATATATCTTGGCAGCAAGCACCAATCCTCAAATTTTAATATTGTCTTGGTCGTAGACTGTGATTTAAAAGCTTGCATGATTCAATTCTTTAAAAAGTAGCACTCAGTTAGCCAGTAACTTTGTTTTATTTACTTGCCAAAGCACATTTTCACTCTTGGCAAGTTCTGATTTTGGACCATGATTGCACCCATCAAACTTCTTTCTCTCTCAGCAGAATGAGTAAAGGTTAAAAACAATAGAAGAGATTGAGTACATAAATATGGTCTCACAGTTGTCTAGTTTATGTGTTTATTCTGATAAAGGTGTGTATCAGTATGTATGAGCATATGTCTCAGAAAGTATTATTAATATAATCTACTTTTGTCTCACCTGACTAAAAGTGAAATTTTGGATGATTACAGTTTGTGTGTCAATGTATGTGTTAATTCCTAAGTGCATGAGTGTGTATTAATTCCTTTTATTAATATCCCGCCCGTCTGTGTCTCCCAGCCGGAGGTGCAGTTGGCCGAGGATTATGACGTATTTATTCCTAAAGCACAGTTGGACTCTATTTTACTGAACTACACTCGCTCTGGCAGCCTGCTCTTCAGGAAACTGGTGTGTGCGTTCTTTGATGATACCACACTGGCAAACTCACTGCCCAACGGCAAGAGGAAGAGAGGTCTGAACGACACCAGGAAAGGACTCGATCAAAACATAGTCGGAGCCATTAAAGGTTTGTGAACATAACTAAACCAGACCAGAAGTGGTATGAATTTTGCCTGATATTGATCACTGTCATACATATAGTGGTCCTAAAAAAGTATTTGGACACTTAAAAATGCATTATTATTGCATTAGATAATAAAATATCAAACCATGTGGTGTTTATTTAAAGGAGTCATCGGATGCGACATGCACTTTTACAAGTTGTTTGAACTGAAATGTCTGTTGGCAGTGTGTGTACACAACCACCCTATAATGATAAAGATCCTCCCAGTGTTTTTTTTTTAATCTCATTAAATCATTTCCCCTTTCTCATATCAAGCCATTCTCAGGCCCCTCCCATGATTGTTGATTGACACTAGCGTTTTACCTTAGACCCACCCTGAGTGAGCTATCATCAGTCCGCCATTGTTTTGACGCTGGAGCAGGAGTAGACAAGATTGTCTGCCAAGCGATTGAGGTGTTCTGTTGTTGGATGTAATAATGAACATAACAGTCGTCATTTACTCCCGATATCTGAGCCGCTGAAGACGCAGTCGATTACCCTTGTTTTTGAAGGGAATATGCCCCCTGATCAACCTAAATGCGTTTATGTTCGCGCAAATCATTCGTGATCCAGCCTCACCTACAGAAGAAGTGAGTATAAGGTTTTTTAATGAATCTTTGCAAATCGCCTTTCCTAATAACGTGCTAGTTAGCAAGTTCCGCAGCTAAATGCGGCTAAAGTAAATAGTCTCATGAGAACTGCTCGTCAACCCATGGAAGAGAGGGGCGGGGTGAGCAGAGCTCATTAGCATTTAAAGGAACATGCACTAAAACGGCTTGCTGTGAACAGAGCTGATTTTGGCAAGGTAAAAACGGTGTTGTTTTGCACTACCATTGAGAAATTTTAACCAAAGTATGTTATAGACTTTTCATTAAGACCCTAAAGAATCATATCAACTTGTGGAAAATGGGCATCCGATGACCCCTTTAAAAGATTTTTTTTAAGGTAAAACAGAAGTTGGTTGTTAAGTTTTAAAGTGCCCCTATTATGGATTTTTGAAAATGACCTATCATGCAGTGTGTAACACAGATCTAAGTGAATGAAAACATCTTGCAAAGTTTTAAATCTGAAAGTGCACCATGTATAAAGTTATTGTCTCAAAAGAAAGTCGACTCTGAATCATTGAAACAAGTTATTTTAAAACGAATCTCAAGCCGTTTCATGTTGACATCAACATGAAACATTAGCATATTGCCCGCCCACTTGTTGGTCTTTTTGCGTTGGTCTGAATGAAAATGCAAATTCATTCTTTGCCACTACTTGCCACTTTTGGCAGTAGCCCCTCACTGCAGAACAAAGATCCAGGGGGCGGGGTTGGATCCACATCTAGGGGGTGGAGATGGTGGGTTTAGGTATATGTAAGGTGGGAGGAGTTGGATCTGGATCCAACCTCACCCCCCTGGATCTTGTGTTCTGCAGTGAGATCTTGCTTTTTGAGTGGTAAAAATAGAGGTTTCCCCGGTAACGCTGTACACAAAGCAGCACTGCGCTCACAAGCCCTGCTTTATCAGGCATTACAGGCATGATGAAATGAAAATAAGACCAAATGGACCAATCACCGCAGATTAGCGTCACGCAAAGGAGGGGTTTGGAAAAATTAATTGTTAAGCGAATCTTTTGGGAGTCGTTGAGCAAGTAAGGTAAAAATAAATGCATATTATAAGACAATGAAAGGGTTTTTTGACCTTGCATGCATGTCAACCTGTTGTTGGGGACTCCCAAAACCAAAATATGGACCTTTCATTACCCATAATAGTGGCACTTTAAGAGATAAAACTCAAACTTAAATGTTCAAAAAAGTGATGTTAGTTTTGAGTAAAAATCGTGTAGCATTTGATTCATTACTATGTAAGGTATTTAAATACATATTTATTTATTATTTGTGTACTAGCATTTCTTTGTAATTAAATATGAAATTTATTATGATTGTGAAATGTATTAAATATTATAAATATTTATTTATTATTATAAATTATTATTATTATTACAAATAAATAAATACACTCTTAAAAGACACAAAATACTTAAACAGAATAAGCATAACACATTTTTAAGATTTTTGTGTCTATATTGTTTAACGTCTTTCATAAAACTGTAAAAAGGGGCTTAACTGGTATATTTGCATTTGTATATTTTGTATATATAATTTATTATTACATAAAATATTTATTATTATTTATGTTACTTGCATTTCTTTGTAATTAGTGAAAAGTGAAAGTTGTTTCTATATCAGGTTTTTGTTTTTCAGTTAACAAACTTTTTTTAAATCTTTAATTTTGTACATGTATGTGTGAATCTAGTGTTTACAGAAAAGTATTGCACAGCCAATGGAATTGAGAAGCTTCCCGGCCCCAGAGACTGGGTCCAGATTCTGCAAGACCAGATTAAACTTGCCCGCCGACGCTTAAAAAGAGGTGAGAACACAAAGACACAAAGAGAAATACATGCAGGAAAAGTGAAAAAGAAAGAGAGCTAGTGGTGTCATACATTACCAAGGATTCAAAGTTGTAACAAAGCTGTTGCTTCATGATTGATGATTTGCTAGATGAGTGCTATTAAAACAATTAATCGATAATTTAAATGTTAATTTAACGAATGCTTCAGTGTCATAATTTCTGTGATTTATTTTGAATGATTTGCAGCAGAGACAACCTCAGACAGTAGTGATATTCAGCACAAAACAGGTACTCAGACACATGGACCCAAACCCACACACACCGCATGAATGAAAGCAGATTGATGAGTGTCCTTCATCTCATGATATCCCAGCATTCTTGATTAGAATGATACTTTAAATAATATGCTAAATAACTTCAGAGGACAAAATTCCATTGGAATATTATTCTCACTAGTATTTCTGTGTTATTTTTCAGAGAAATGTCAGCAAACTGTTGATAAAGTGGAAACTGTGACACAAAATGGTACTGCAATTCACATCTTTAATATTTCACTCTCAAAAAGTGCCATTGTTCTAAAGTAACCCTTTCTTCTGTACCGCAGGTGCTGCTTATGAGAGAACAGAATGTCTAGTTGCTATGGACACTGCCTGAGAAGAGATTGTTTTCAACAAAATGCAACCTCCGACCCCCGCAAAGGAGTCATTTTTAATTGTTTTGTCCGTCTAGACTGTAGCACGCATGGAGAGACGCAGCTTTGAAATTCTCACGGTCAGCTGTGCAACAGACAGAAAGTTTGTCTGGAAGGAAACGGCAACATTTTGCTGATCGATTAGTGGACACACTTTTCTAACACAAGTACTCCCATTTGATCGTTTTAAAGTGAGTCGTCCCAGATGTCACTAGTTGTCTTCTATGAATATATGGAAGTGTTTGTCGTGTTTCAGCTTCATCCAAATGCTTCACCAACAAATATCAGCAGGACTGCTGAGAAAACATGACTGTGCCTTTAATTCACTCTGCCATGCCAAGCAACAAACTGATGTCATTTCACAATTGTGCTGTTTATTGACACTTTCTGGTGAAATATGTGGCATTTTCTATATTAATAGTACTTAATGTCTTATTCGCTGCACATAGTCTTACTAATGTGTTGTTGGTTATATAATCTGGCAGACTGGTAATGTAGACCTGTAACTGTTTGACTTCCTGTGTAAGAGGATTTAGTGTCTATTGAATGTGTACAAATGAGTGAATATGAACCTTGTCCTGCGTCTGTGTAACAAAGGGTTTTTACCTCACGGTCAAATGCTTGAATAACTATTCATGTTAATATCCGGGTTAAATACAAGTTAAGCTGTTTGAACAGCACCTGGGGCTCGATTCAGGTCTCAGTTTGTAAAAGCGAGCCTAAAAACACACATACGGAAATGCACTTACAATGTACACCTGCCCCATAGACTTCCACTGCAACTGTCAGCTCAAACTGATGTTTGCTTTTATGAACTGAGATACAAGTTAAAATGAATGCCGCTGATGCTGTTGATAGAGCTTAACCGGAAATATTCCTTTAAGAGCACAGATATTGTGTCTGTGCCTCCTTTTTAATATTCCTGTTTTAAAAAAAACTGAATTTTATGTTTATTAGTGGAAAGTTGTTTGGTCTGAGACGTCAAATAAATATGGCTGTGTCTTACATGGTTGAGCTAAACTTGTTTCAAATGCGTCATTTTTATTTATTTATTTGGTGGACTTCAAAGTTATGTCTGTTCTTTTATTTATCTATTGTATTATACTTCATTATAGTTTTTAAAAGCAGAATTAGACTAGTGGTAGTTCAGTTTGCCATAAGATTAGTAGGTAAATAGAACCATTACAACAACATTTTATTACATTTACAACTACTTTTGAATGAACACTTTTAAGTTTAAACCTCTCAATGAATAAAATTCCACAAGTTATAGCCTATTAAAACTATATGCCTACTTTAAAAAATTTTTTTCATTAACTAAAATACAGTAAAGTATCCATATTCAAAAAAAAAAAATCATTAAATGAAGTTTTCTGCTTTTTAACCTCACAATGATAGATGTAGATAGACAAATAAATACACACTTAGAAGACACAAAATACTTAAGGAACAGAAAAGGGAAACACATTTTTGACTTTTTGATTTTGACTGCTTCTTTGTTGACAGATTTTGAATTTGTGTCAATATTGTTCAATTTCTTTCATAAAACTGTGAAAAGGGGCTTACAATTTGTATATGTGCATGTAGAATTTACAATTAAATGCACAATGAAACATTTATCATCACTAAATTGATCATTTATATAGTAACCAAAACAATGTGCCAACAAAGCAAAGAAAAAAAACAACGCAAATCCTTAGGAAACTGGCAAGACCACAGTAAGTTTAAAGGTACAAACTAATGTGGACATTTTTTGTTGCCACACTCCGATCTCCTTTAAAGGGGAGGTGATGACGTCACGCGGGAATGAAGGACCCCACTAGAATTTCGACTTTATAATTAAAATATCTCCTCAGAACCCTTATTAGCTCGCATTGTTGCTCGGAAGGGACATACCATCGCCTGGGCTGTTAATATAATCTCGTACGCATCATGAATATGGTGCTGTTCGTCAAGAAAAAGGGTATTGAATTCACTGTCAGTCTATGCAGGCACATTTTCGAGGCGCCCTTTCTGCGCGCGGTGCATTGCGGGAGCGTCGCGTCTCTTGTATCGAGCGAAACCGGTAAGCACAAACTGAACAGCACAATTAAAGGGGAAATGGGACACGAATATAACTGTGCCACAATGCATTACTTGTGAGGAGAGCTGTCTTAATTATTCCAGTAGAAGACATAATCAGCGGAATTTGTGTAAAGTGCACCAAATAATTTTAATTTTATATTATTACTCTGTAGTGCACACTGCAATCATGGCGCGGGCGCTTTAAGGGTTAATTTTTTCCACCGCCGACATTTTTATAAACACTTCTGCCGGCTTGCTTCTCTTATTCATTTGATTCATTTTTACTCTATAAAGGTTTTCTTCTTAACATGCATGAGTTATATTGTATATTAGATGCGATGAAATGTAGTCGAGCAGCGGGAGGCGTTGCGTTGGATCGGCGCATGCAGCGGTTTTAAGTGATTCTCGAGGGAATCGTTCATTTGACATGATTCTTTTTAATGACTCGTTCAAACCTCTTTGGAAGCAATTGTATTTGATTGAACTGTAAGTGATATTGTTGAACTCTATAATTACACGCCTTATTTTTCGCTTAAAACAATATATTGGTAATCCAGCATAACAAAAATGGATGAAAAAGAGAAACACAACAACAAACTCATTAGATTTTTTGTATTTTAAAATTGTGTGCTGATGTTCTAAATTGCACTATAAGTATTTTTTTGCTCTCTTTGCTGTATTAGCTAGTTTCTGAATCGCCATTATACATGTACTATTTGTTGTGCTCAATCAAAACATTTGCGCGGGGAGATTTGGGAACTTTTGGATGATGGCTGAAAACGAGTCGTTAAGTCGTTTTTCAACCGGTTCACTTAAGCGAATTCTTCAAACGAACCGAATCACTAAGAAGAATCTGTTTTGGACAGAGAGCGCGCGCTACATCAGTGTAGTTCGAACTGTAGAATTCCAAGAACCTAAGAGCCCATAGAAATGAATTACATAATCTATTTTTTAAACAACACATTAATTATCCCAGGAAATAAAGTCTAAACAAAGAGCAGAATGCGTTATATACGTATGTTTGGGTGTTTTGTTCTATATGCAGTAATGAGCAGGACAGTTGAACAGAGAAACATGTGGCCATGTAAACAAAGCAGGCTGGACAGTGAATTCAGCTCAGCAAGAGCTTTGAACAGAGCTGATGTATTTAAAGGGGCGGATCACCTCTGAGCATCAGTGTAAAGACATTTGTACACAATGTGCATCCTTTTACATTAATTTGATTCATGTTTGGGGTGAAACAGCAGAGTGTTTATGCTATATTTATTATTATGACTTGTTTCATGTTGTTTGCACAGTCACACTTAATGTCATAATTTTGTATCCCTTTTCACACTTTAATGTTTGTTTATTTCTTCTTCAGATTGTCCTTACCATAGTCTGAAGGTGGTGTGTTGGCTGTTACGTGTGTCAGTGACGTTTTTTAAACATGTCGGTGCGGGAATCTTTTAACCCGGAGAGTTATGAACTCGACAAGAACTTCAGACTAACACGCTTCACAGAGCTCAAGGGAATGGGCTGCAAAGTCCCTCAAGATGTTCTCCAGAAACTTCTAGAATCCTTGCAGGAAAACCATTATCAGGAAGATGAGCAGTTCCTCGGTGCTGTAATGCCCAGACTAGGTATATAACTATACACACACACACTCACAGCTGGAAATGTTTTTAAAGATTTTTAAAGGCATAACTATGTTTATTTAAAACAGGCATTGGTATGGACACCTGTGTGATTCCGTTGAGACACGGAGGCTTGTCACTTGTGCAGACCACAGACTATATCTACCCCATAGTGGACGACCCATATATGATGGTAAATACTCATAAAAGATCAAATGCGTCATAAACTGAACATTTGTCACAATCTGATGTTTTTTTTCTATGACTTCTCTTGGTTTCTAGGGGAGAATTGCTTGTGCCAATGTGCTGAGTGATCTGTATGCTATGGGAGTAACGGAGTGTGATAACATGCTGATGCTTCTTGGTGTCAGCAACAAACTCACAGAGAAGGTAAGACGGAGGAAAAAGCCTTTAGTGCTAATGAGATGCGAAACTGGCCTATAAATGTACAAGCAAAGTTCACCCAAAAATACAAGCTGTCTTCATTTCATTTCAGTGAGTAAATGAGAGTTTTTGGGTGAACTAGCCCTTCAACCTTTTAAATGCATACAATATTTAAAGCCCATTTCTAAGACCTCTAAATTATCAACTTGATCAAAACTTTGAAAAACATGTACACAATCTACTATATGCGGTTTTTTTTTTTCATCTGAATGATAGTTTATACTTTTTAGCATGTAAAAGGCCTTGTCCACCTTCAGGATGTGGTACATATGTCATTTTACTGTGAAAATGAATTTTTGAAAAAAATCATGTTAAAATGTGAGTATCAAATATGATTCATCAGGTTTTGAAGAACGTTTATTTTTTTCATCTCTCAATCATCATTGTATTGCACTGCATGATACCAGATGTTTGTCCTGCTCACAATAAAAACTAAAGAGCTTTGATTATAAAACTAAGCACTTAAATATAATATAGAGCAGCAACTGACTTATATATAATTTTTTGTAAGTAGTCTGCAGTGCTGTTATATGTCACTGATTTACATTACAAGCTTTACTTTTTGGCCGTATAAATTATTAGCAACTGCACCAAATTGCATATTTATGCTCACTTTTAGCCTTTGAATAAAATTGAACTGTTTTTTTTTTCCTCAAGTATGATCTCCATATTCTTACTATATCATAATATATGAGCCATAAAGCCTGATATATCAAATATGATACTTTAAAAACAATAAAAAAAACCAAACAAACATTAGTTTGCATATTTTGTCCAAAGGTTCAATAAGCTGTTCTATTAAAAAATAAATAAATAAATAAATAAAATTTCAGGCTTTACAGGGTTAAAAATGTTGATTTTTTTTTCAGAAAGTAATGACATAGGCATCCAAAACAGAAATCACATTGTGTGTGTGTGTGTGTGTGTGTGTGTTTTGTAGGAACGTGATAAGGTCATGCCTCTGATCATCCAGGGGTTTAAGGACGCATCCGAGGAGGCGGGAACCTCTGTTACAGGAGGTCAGACTGTTATCAATCCTTGGATAGTCCTGGGAGGCGTGGCCACAACAGTGTGCCAACCTAATGAGTTCATTATGCAAGTCATTTTATATAGTGTAGTCAGTTGTTTCTTCATAATCAACCAGTATGTCTGTCCATTCCTCTAACTTTGTGTGTGTGTTTATAGGCCAGATAATGCAGTACCAGGGGACGTGCTGGTTCTTACCAAACCTCTAGGAACACAAGTGGCGGTCGCAGTGCACCAGTGGCTGGACATTGTGAGTGTTTTAGACATTTGTAGTGTCATATTATAGCTTGGACAGAGTTTAACTCTTGCCATCTTTCTTTCGGTCTCAGCCAGAGAAATGGAATAAGATAAAGTTGGTCGTCACTCAGGAGGATGTTGAACTGGCTTATCAGGAGGCTATGCTGAACATGGCTCGACTCAATAGAACAGGTATGTGATGGACGTGTGTGCGGCTCATAAATAACAGGTTCTTCTAGCAAGCGTTTGACCTTTATCTGTGTCTCTCTGTCCAGCGGCCGGGCTGATGCACACCTTCAATGCACACGCAGCAACTGACATCACAGGGTTTGGGATCCTGGGTCATGCTCAGAATCTGGCCCGGCAGCAGCGTACAGAGGTGTCCTTCGTCATTCACAACTTGCCGGTTCTCGCCAAGATGGCGGCCGTCAGCAAAGCTTGCGGGAACATGTTTGGCCTTATGCACGGCACCTGCCCAGAGACCTCAGGTATAAGATCAGACCTGTGTGGAAATGTGTGGATGAGGAAATAATAATAAATGAAAAAAAAAGATCTAATATTATTTACTTCATAATTGATTAAAAAAATGTGCATTTTATATATGAAAAACAAAAATAAAGTCTAATCATCTAAAAAATTATATTAATAAAATTATTGTAGACCAAAACGTGTAATTCTTGCAATTCTCCAAGTGAATGTTGCTTTATTGTGCCATCCCAAAGAGGCACAAAATCACTTTCATGGACTTTTAAATTAAATGTTCCCTCCTGGTGGAATGACCTGCCCAACTCAATCCGAGCAGCTGAGTCCTTAGCCATCTTCAAGAATCGGCTAAAAACACATCTCTTCCATCTTTATTTGACCCTCTAACTCTAGCACTCTCCATTAAAATTCTATTCTTTAAAAAAAAAAAAAAAAAAAAACTTGTTCCTTTTAGACTTGCACCCTATTCATTTACTGCTTGTTTTCTTTAAAAAAACAAACAAAAAAAAAACTAACACTACCTTTTCTAATCTTTTTGTATTCTATTTGCTTTCTTTTTATTTATTGTACAATTAACAAAAGCAAAAAGGCCTCTAACACTACCTTGCTCTATTCTTTTTCTATTCTATTTATTATATAATTAAAAAAAAAACTTGCTACGTGCACTGCTAACTGAGACTTGTTATAGCACTTGCATATCATTGCTCTTTTGTTGATTTTGATCGCTTCCATTGTCCTCATTTGTAAGTCGCTTTGGATAAAAGTCTCTGCTAAATGACTTAATGTAATTATAATATATACAGTACTATTCAAAACTTTTATGCTTCAAAAGGCTGCATTTATTTGATCAAAAATACAGTAAAACTGTAATATTGTGAAATATTATTGCAATTTAAAATAATTATTTTCTATTTGAATATATTTTAAAATGTAATTTATTTCTGTGATGCAAAGCATCATTACTCCAGTCTTCAGTGTCACATGAGCCTTCAGAAATCATTCTAATATGCTGATTTGCTGCTCAGGAAACATTTCTTATTATCATAATGTGGAAACTTTTAGGATTCTTTTTTTCTTCATGCTATGGCTTTTCTTTTAACTACTTCTATTTTTATTATGTTTAAGCTAAAATAGGGAAAAATGTTTTCAATGTGTTCTCAAGACATTTGGAACCCACTGTACATGCATTTTATCCCTGTGTTAAAGTGTTCTTAATAAGGCGTTATTACACATTCACTTTATCTTTGCAGAAAACAGCAGTCTAAATCTTAAACACGTTTCTTTTGCTCTTTTCTCTTGTAATTTTCTGTAGGAGGTTTGCTGATCTGTCTTCCACGTGAGCAAGCGGCCCGTTTTTGCGCCGAGATCAAGTCTCCCAAATACGGCGAGGGTCACCAGGCGTGGATCATCGGCATCGTAGAGAAAGGCAACCGTACAGCACGCATCATCGACAAACCCCGCATCATCGAAGTCGCGCCTCAAGTGGCCACACAGAATGTCAACACCACCCCAGGAGCCACATCTTAAACCTGACCCCGTGACCCCTGAGCGGCCCGAACGGCTAGCGTAGTCTAGCCTCACCTGAAATATATCAGCATAATGATATATAAATCGTCTGCCCACCCTGGCCTTCGGGCAGATTCCTCTACATGGACACGGTTATAAAGCAGAAGAACATTTAACAAAGAAAATTCGATTGCCTTTTTATGTCTATAGTTTTCTGTTACATTAACCGAACATGCACCTGATTGTGTGGCAGCTTCCAAGTAGAACGAATAATTAATAGTATAATTCTTCTCTGATACTGTTGATTACTTCCAGATTTCTTCTGCTCGCACATCGGTTTCATACTTAGCCATGGTGTGTTTTACCCTTTCCTCTTAGTATGCACAGCCCATGTGGTAGTTCACATCGTAATCTTTGCCTCGAAACAATAGTTAATGAAGCTGCAGTGACGAGGAAGAGTGAGTCGGGAAAGGATTGCTTTTTTACTTTTGTATTATCCCTCGTATGTCGGATAAAATAACCCTCCCTCACTGTTCGGTGGACACATTGGACTGAAGGAATCCAAGGTAATACCTCTCTAATAAATCAAGTCCTCGTATTTTGGGAAATGCACTTCTGCCTTTAATGGCGGTGCTGATGTTTCTCAAAGAATGTGCTAAACATTAGAGATGTAGTTTGTATTGTATGATATTCACTGTTTCACATGAACATCATTAGTTCTGTTCTGTGGTAGAGCTGTTTTTATATTCTGTACAAAGGTCATACTTTCTCGTGCTCTCATATTTGCTAATCATTATATATATATGCGTTGAAACCCCTCCAATAAATCTCAGTTCGTTTTTTTTTTTTTAATTCTTGAAAAAATGTGTATATGATTGTGCGTGATGGATGTTAAGATCCAGATTTTTTTTTGTGTACAGTTTTTCAGTTTAATTAAGTCCACAGTAAATTCAACATTTTAGAAGTAAATATGCACAAATGGAATATTTACAGTCATTTGCCAAAGACTACATGCTAAAATATTTACAATTAAATACAGTATTTTATTACACTTTCTTTTCCACTTTTGCTCTAAAATATCTAGTGCACTGATTCATAAGCATTTTTTTGCTATAAATAACTACAATATATTTACAAGTTAATACTAACATAACCTACTGGTTGCTATTTGTGGCATTTGTTCAGATTATTATCTTAAACTGGTGCTTTGAGTTTGGGTCAGCTTTGAAGTTGCAGCTTCCTGTTTTTAGCAGTCACATCTTCTCTTTTGGGCTGAATAGAGCTCTTATATCCAGCATGGCCTGTCTGATGTTCTGCCCAAAACGGAACGAGTCCTGAGGACAGAAAGGAAAAAGACAAGATAAGGAACAGATTCAGAAGTGTAACATACTAAATCATCATTCATAATAATGGTTTTAAAGGATTAACATTTAATCCAGAATTTTCTTTAACAATTCCCTTATTTTTGTTTCACGGAATTCATGAGTTTTGAAAGATTTAGGGTTGAATAAATGATGACTGAATTTTATTTTTTCGTATGAACATTTGCATAAACTCGATCGTTATATTTTCCCAGTTTGGTCAACACCTGAACGTTCGGTTAATACATTAGCACCAAGAATTATTTCAAGAGTTTTTTTTTTTTCCATAAAATTAAAATCCTCAAATGACCAAATGATGAATGTATGTTGATATTTCGCTTCCATTATCAATCCAGTATAACCGTAATAAAAAAATTAAAAGAAATTATACTTGTGTTCAAAAGTGTGATCTTAAAAAAAAAAAATCTCAAATGATAAATACATTAGCAAACCGAACGATAAAGAGCGGTGTTCTACAATAAAGTTTTAAAACGCTCTAACTCAACAGACCACACCACAAACGACACAGTGGAACGATATCGTTGGAATAGCTTTTAGAGCGATTTTTTAACCATTTGTGACCCTAGACCACAAAACCAGTCTTAAGTCGCTGAGGTATATTTGTAGCAATAGCCAAAAATACATTGTATGGGTCAAAGTTATCAATTTTTCTTTTTTGCCAAAAATCATTAGGACATTAAGTAAAGATCATGTTCCATGAAGATATTTTGTAAATTTCTTACCATAAATATCAAAACTTCATTTTTGATTAGTAATATGCATTGCTAAGAACTTCATTTGGACAACTTTAAAGGCGATTTTCTCAATATTTTGTTTTTTTTGCACCCTCAGATTCCAGATTTTCAAATAGCTGTATCTCGACCAAATGTTGTTCGATCCTAACAAACCATACATCAATGGAAAGCTTATTTATTCACCTTTCAGATGATGTATAAATTTCAATTTCGAAAAATTGACACTTAAGACTGGTTTTGTGGTCCAGGGTCACATTTGATAATCGATAAAAACATGGACAGCCAATTAAAATCTTCCTATTTTAAAGCGCGCGCTGCTATTAGTTTCACAGAACGTAAATCCAGCGCGCGCGTTGCTTATGTAAACAGAAATTTATCATCCGTTGGTGTGGACGCTAATATAGTTATTGTTCTTGGTGTGAAAATAACAAGGGTCTATAGCTGGATAATGTATAGCCTTAATTCATTTGTCAGGATCATGTATTCACAAAGTGGCACTTAAGTTTGAAATTCTCCTACCGTCTCAGGGCTGGAGAACTTGCTGGAAATGTGGAATGTAATGAGATTCTCGCCGACAATGATGTAAGAAACACCATAACCGTCATCAGCAACCTGTATAAAGAGTTTTGAATCAAAAATGATCAAATATCAGGTTTATTATTTACTAAACTTGTTGTAATGTCACGTTGTGTACTGTAGGGGGTGTGAGTGAGACTCACAGGCCCAAAGCCGCCTCCAGCTCCCACATATTTGGGAAACTTCTGAATGTCGATGAGATTGAGCTGCTGCTGAGGGGTCTGACTGGTGGAGAGACGCCAGGGCTCTGACAAAACCTATCAAAAGAAGGTGTCTTTGAGACTTAAGCAAAATTAAACAGGTATGTCACATTTTATACTCAAGAAACAGACTTGTGCACACCTGTTTGAGGAAGGGCGAGTCAATGCCCATTAATTTGGACACAATGTAGAGGCAGAAGAGATGGCGGTCGATCCCAGCTCCTGTCATGGCCAGACGGTACATGTTCTGATGTTTATCTGCAGCTTTCTCGAAGAGCGCTAACCTTTGCTCATTCTGGTAAACAATAGATACAAATTTTCAAAACGTATACTATTGCTTAAGTGCTGATGTTCCACTGGATATTTAAATAATGGTCTTGAAAAATACTGAAATCTTTTATTGTGGATGCAGCATTATGCAAAAACAAAAGTTTTCTGTTACCAACTTTTCAAATATGACCCCTGGGTTGGGTGTATGTATATATTGCTCTCACCGTGGTTCTTTCATCCTCCATTGCTTTTACAAAAGCCGTGGACTCACAGGTGCATGAGCGCACGGTTTCCGTCCGGCCCTCGCGGAACATGCGTGTCATGGATGATTCGTAAGTCAGACAGAATTCACCCTTGTCCTGCGCCAACAAACATCTTTCATTAAACGGTTTGTTCACAATATACAGACACATTTTTGCAGAGGGATTATATGTAAATACACGTGGCTTGTACCCTGTAATGAGCTAGTTGCAGTGCCAGCTGGATAAAAGCATCAGGACTTGTTCTGCATTTCTTTATCAGGCTCTTTCCAAACTCATTAAACAAGCAGCCGTGGAAATCCACATCGTCAGCAATTCCCTTTGCAATCATGTAAGAACCTTCAATAATCTCCTGGCACTGAGAAACATAAGGAACTTTAATCAGGTATCAATGTAGAAATGATCTTGCAGTTGTTAGAATGTACATAAAACACCCAATTAGAATTAGTTCTAGTTTTTTGTTTTTTTTTATGTAAACCCATGTCAAACACTAAGATGTAAGGGTTAATTCATACTGCTTTTGGGATGTCCCACTGTAGCCTGGTAGGGGGTGCCAGGCTTTTGTTGATATCCCCTTTGCAATGTCCCTCCGCCGTATATCCAAGGTGGAAACAGTCTGTGGCTAAAACATACTAAACAGAAAGTTAAAATGTTTGTTAATTTTTACAGTATTAATTACATATTTACAGTTATTATTATTCATTGTTTACCTCCCACATATGTCCTACGATAGGGGAGTCAGCCCATGAATGCTCAGTGTTGACGCCAATTTTACCATTCTTGTAGACAATCAAAGTGAAGGATTTATCAAACCACCTGACAGGCGAGAGAATTGTTTCAGTGTGTAGATGTTTGGTCATGGTCACCAAAAATAAGTATCTGTTAAAAGAGCTACTTGCAGCGTTGTTATCATTAACTGAGACCAAAACAACTGATAAACATTTTCATTAATTGAAATAAAGCTGAGATAAAATAAAATATAAATATTAGATGAAATACTAGTGCCTAAAGCGCTAAAATGACTAAATCTCAAAGGGAAAATAAACTAAAACTAAATATTAAAAATTACAAAAACTAATAAAAATAAACGCACATAATTACTAGAACATTAAAATTAAAAATGAAAACTGAAAACAAAAATATAAGTAAATTTAATGATATTGTAAAATATTTTTAAAAATCATGTACAAATAATACTGAAATACCACTGGTTCTTACCTGTCATAACACTTTCCATGTAGTAGAGATTTGGCGTAGAGGTCTAGGGACCGTATTTTCTCTGGATCGTATCCATGTGCTTCATCGTCCAGAGTCAGAAAAAATGCAGCCGTTTCAATGGCCTCCAGAGACGCCCGGTTGACCCCCTCATAGAAGTACTTTAAACGGGCCCTGGCCCAGGGAACCCTGGATGTATTTTAAAAAGGGAAGAATTCATTCAGCATTTACTCACCCTCATTTTGTTCTTTATTTTGTGGAACACAAAGCATGATTTTGAAGAATTTTCCATTGACTTCCATTGTATTTTTTTGTCCATATATTGAAAGTCAATGGCAACTAAAATGGTTTGGTTTCCAACATTCTTCAAAATATCTTCTTATGGGTTCCACAGAAGAAAGTAATACTGTTCAAACTGTTTGAACACCCGCCTCCTGGACCCCATTTTGGACCCCATTCTAGTACACAGTTGCAGGACTATTGTGAGCTCATCTTCACCTGTTCCCAGCAGTCAGTGAAGGGAGCTTGTTCTCTCCAGGTTGAGGTTCAGACTTGTCATCCAGGATACGCTGAAACTGCAACTCAAGCTCTGAGGGCCAAAGGTGGCGACCACCATAGTACAGCCACACTTTAAAGAAACGGCCTCGATGGTACACAACCAAGTGCTTCCTGTCCTTCAGATGCTGCACGAAATCTGAGCACAAACAAATCAGTGTGAGAAACCATCATGTCATGATTTGAAATAAAAATCCATGAAACTGTAAGCCTATCGTCAAGTAGTATATAAAGCTGAAAATAATATGAAAAATGTCATTACCAGTCTCAATGCCAGGAATACGGGTGGTGTTGAACATCCTCTCGTACTGAAAAGAGCACATGGGGACAATCCCAAGAGCTCTCAGCTGACAAGAGAGAACAGAGGGCATGATAGGAAATTTTCCTATATTTATATTTTTCATGGTAATTCAGTGTTGTGGATGTTTCTATGTCAGTACCGGGGTAAGTTCTCCTCGCTCCAGCTTACGCCGATACTGCAGCATGGCATGGACTATGTTTGCTGCTCGTGCAGCCTGTCTGTGTGTAGGGATCACATAGAGCAAATCCTGGCAGATGGAAAGAGAGAAATAGAAACAGACAGTTTTAATAAATAAGGATATTAAAAAACAATAGCTATTAAAAAAAGAAAGAAATCTTAAATGTTTATGAGGGTCAACTGCTTTGTCAGGTGGTGGCGCCATTGGACCTGTTTTAAGTTTAGTTCCTATGAATTTCGCATTTATGAGTTGATTGATTATTTTTTATACTTGAAATTTAAGTTTAAGTACCTGTTAGAGTCACTATGTATTGTTTTGTCACCTGTCAAGGTTTTTAACTTTCAAAATGAATTCAGAGATCAGAAGTGGACTTTGGTGGCTTTTATTCCATTTTATGTTAGTATACTACTTAAAATTGACAAAATTAACTTTAATAAGACTTATAATGGTTCAAAATATACCATTTTTTTCACCTGGGAAAACAAAAAAATAAATAAAAAAATACAAATTTTAATCCATAAATGTAAATCTAACACTAAAACCACCGGTGTCTGTGCTTCACTGCCTTGATTTAAATAAAACATTATTGACTATTTAAAAATAATAAGATTTTTGATATATCCTCCCCAACTTCCTGTTTCAATAGGAAGTATATCAGCACAGGAATGAAAACTGCATTCGTTTCATGGGCATATCAAGGTCTGATAGGTTAAAGACTAATTGCCTAACAGGCTTATTGTTACACTGTAAGAGATATACTACATGAAGATTTCTGCTCACCATTGTGTAGAAGTTGCTGTTGACCATGATGGGGTCCCGTCCTCTCAGGTAGATGTACTCTTCCCACCAATCACTCACCTGTTAACACACCCAATGACATGCCTGTTAGTTTGCCAGCAATTATAAAAGGGTTTCCAAGGGTTTATAGTCCACTCATGTAGAAGATCTCTGGCTTTGTTTGCTTACATAATTTGAGGCCCACCAGGATTTGAGTTTGAGGTGTTTTTGGAGTTTGGGTGCAGGATCCTTTTTGAAGTCATTAGCAACAGTCTCCATCTGTTTATATTGCTCATCATCCAGAAGAGGTCGAACTGATTCAAGATACTAAAACAATAAAGAAAAGAAATAATATAAAGGAAAACAGCTGATACAGAGTGCAGTGTAATACTCCCGAAATAAAAAGAAAAAAAAATTGATGGTGATTGCTTTTAATTTCTAGTGCTTTTAATCCCGCAATGCAAAATAATTAAATAAATAATAAAATTAACATGAATTTTTAGATTTAGATTAATGGCTACAATGTAACCAGCACTCTTGATAGCATTATATATTCCTGACAGCTGATGATATTTTACCCTGCTGATTGTGTCATCAATGCTCGGTACTGGCAGATGGGGCAGAGATGCCTGGAAGCTGTAGAGCAATGGTCGCCGACCGGACAACAGCTTTACAAGACTCTAAAACAGACAGTTTTTATTCATAAAACTAGCCGCTTTTAAAACTACACTATACATATGTTTTATTTCTTGGGAGACGCACCAGCCAGACTTTAGTAGAGAAGCTCATTTTGCCATGTGACTCAAAGATCCAGCCGTGATAGGACAGGAGAGCTTTCAGGATGTACCGCAGCAGGAAGATGAATGATAACCACAGGCCTGTGGCAAACAGGATGGCACTCAACACCGTCTGAGTCTGAACGGTCATAAACTCGCTACATGTGAAAAAAAAAATTTACATTTTTTTTTTTTTACATTTTTATGCATTTAGCAGACGCTTTTATCCAAAGCGACTTACATTGCATTCAAGTTACAGTTTTACATTTTTATCAGCTCTTGCTTTCCCTGGGAATCAAACCCATGACCTCGGCATTGCTAGCGCCATGCTCTACTATTTGAGCTACAGGAAAGCATTTAAAAAGTTTTATATATTAAAATACAAATTATAAAAAAAAAATAGATTTGCGTGCAATTTACACAATGTCACATACACATGTTGTTCTTTAGGACTGTTTGTTTCAAAGCTGCTTTAATCATGCATGACACTAGCTTAGATTTATGTATTTGTGTTTATATATAACCGTCATGGCCATACCTAAAGATTCCATGAATGTGTTCATAAGTTACCTCACAGGTAGAGATGTCTTGATCCTATCAATCATGCCCATAGAGGGGTCGATCCTGGCATACATGGTGCTCATTATTGCAATAACTACAATTAACCAGCTGGAGGGACTGGCGGGGTACACACCTGTGAGAACGCCATTCTGTTCAAAATAAAATAAAATATTATTTTCATTAGATAGACAGACAGACAGACTGATTGATTGATTGATTGATTGATTCACCTTGAAGCGGATGGCACGTTTCTTCCATGATGTCACTCCAGATAGGTAGATGTGTTTGAGAACCTCGCGGCTCAACTGTAGGTCAATGCCATCAGGTGTGACGGTGAACTGAAATGCCACTGCCTGATGAGCCTCTGCCATTATACAGGCTTAAAGCACAGCCTGAGGATTGAGATCACAATAAATGAGGTCATAATCTTTAGCAAACTCTCAGTTTATGCTGTGTTTGCATGCCGTTTCAGCTCAGTTGGTGTAGCCTGGTGGAAAGATCTGGGCTAGTAAGTGAAAGGTTATGCTATAGGGATGATGGATGGATTATCACCATTGTGCTATTTCTGATACTTAACCTGAATGTTCCTGGGGTCAGTGTATTGTAAGTCAATGTAGATACAACAAAGACTATAGAAGAGACTTTGAGATACAGCTAAACAGCTAAACTAATAAGTTAAAAAAAAAGTCTTAAACTGCTTAAATTATAATAAGAGAATTTATGTCATAATTTATTATGAGGTTGAAACCTGGCAGGGTAAATTTACACACTGTATGATCAAAGACAGGTCCAGATCTGCTGCTGGAAATATCACATGAAATTTATGAATTGGAGAATTATTAAGATCAATCACCACTGTGCCATTTCATCTCAAATTGCTCCAAAGAGAATATGCTTTAACAAGATTCAAGTCTCTTCTAGGTTATAAGATTCTGATAAATGACAAAAATGCATTTATTAGAAACTATATAGGGATCTACATAGGACATGTATTCCTCTGAAGTCACAGAGTTCAGTTATGCCATGACACTGTCAAGCTTATGTTTCTTTTTCCATGTCATATGACTGCAGCCAGAAGAAGTGGGGCAAAGTTGAACAGTCAGAAATAACATAGTAGGACATCTGAGAGGGCTGGGCTCTTGTGTGATGAAGTTTCAGTAACACTGGCCAAAACACACGTGACATCTGATGCATGACTGCATAGATGAGGAGATTTTTTTTTTAAATAGAATATGCAAGTTGCTAAAAATACACTTTTTATATTAAATTGGACACAGATATTGCTATATGGTAAATTTTGTGGATCATACTGTATAATAGTAGAAATATAAACAATATGTCAATTTCAAACACCAGTGTGTATAGTGCAATAAAAAATGACATTGAAAAGCATATTTAAAAATTGTACTTCAGTAAAACTTTAACAGTACTTAAATATTTACTACAAAGAAAATATTTGTGATCACCAAAATAATAATTGGTATCGGAAGTACTTTGATGAAAAATAAGCTGTACAATTTTACAGAGACAAAATAGACAAGACAGACTCTGATGCAACTACACAGAACTCAGTTTAGCTTAATCATGAAAGATTATCAAACAGAAAGATTCAAAGTGTCTCAAAAGGATTTTAATTAGAAATATAATGAATTTACATTACCTGCAACACTGCAAGTCCGATGAAATGCAATGGATAATAAGATACAACTTTCTTTCAGTAGGGCTGGAATGTCCTTTATGGAAGCAGACTGTTCTTCACTCTTGTGCCCTTCAGTCGACTCCTCATGTACTCTGTAGCTCAGTGACTAGTTATCGCCTCTTCTACTCAAACTTTCTCCTCTCCCTCCCTCTCTGTTTTCCTTTATTTTGTGAGTTGCCTGTTTTGTGAGTTGAGTGTTTGCTTTCTTCTTGTACACTTTAAACTACTTGTTACATAGTGGCTCTCATAAATGCCCGCTCTTGTTTTGTGTATGTGTAACTAGATATTCTCAGGGCAGAGTTGAACTGGTGGCTGTACAGTCGGAACACACTTATAATCAAACACAGGCCCAAATCTTAACAGTGCAGCTGGCAATATCCCATGGCTGCATGCCAGAGCATTCTGATGATTGTTGTATGAGACTGAGACACTTTATGTACATGTAGGGATGTGTCTTTGTCAAACATCTTTGAAATCAGGCTTGTGAGTGTGTTATGTAATAGGTCAGGCATCTTAAAGACACATTTTTTAATATTGCATAATAAGGAACTTGATGGACAATAGCAGAAATTTGGATTTGTACATTTTATTGAGAAAATGTGAGCAGTGCTTACTTGTCCAAAACCTGCTGCCATAATGCCAAGGTGTTGTAAAGTGTTTGCTAATGTGTTCTGATTGGTTTTAGGTGGTTGCTTACTGATTTCAGGGTTAAAGATCTCACCTCAAAGTTTATATACTTATATGGGCTGTAGATATGGCTTGGTTTTTCCTTCAAAGTAAATTTATGGGAGTTTTTCCCTCTCATGTTTCACATTATTAGGTGAAATAATTCTGATTAAGTCATGACACACCTCTCCTCAACAGGCTTCAAGATTTGGGGAATCATTTGTGTCCAAAGGATAGATAGTTCTGAAAGAGTTATGTACAAAAATTACAAAAGTTTAAATTTCTGAAAAACTTAAACTCAAAGTTTGTACAAAGGTAATGGTCGCATCTTAGCAAGCACCACTAATTGTGTACAATTAAAGTGTACTGTCTAAACTTTAATTATGGCAAAGAAAGATTATGCCACAATAACAGCTTCTCACAAAATGCTTTACTTATATACAAGTTGATACATTTATTTATGAGAAATATTTTGTTACATTTTGTTGCAATTAAACTAGAAGAAAAAGAAGGTCAGAAGTAGAGGTGGAAAAGACTCTCGTAGCAGGTGGTAACAGGAAGTGAAGGAAGAGGACAGAGGGACAGTGCATGCAGGTTCAGTTTAACTACAGAATTGCCCTTCATTCCTGACATGTAGACCTCGTTATGCAGAACAGTGCCCTGGCCAATTAAAGTGGTCTTCTCTATTGCTCTGATACTTCCCCACTTCTGAGAGTCCACACAGAAAGATGTCACCATGGTTTCAGAATTGTTCCTACCAATTACAACCAACTGACTATTGGCAGCACCCAGGAAGTGCAAGATGGGGAGGTCTGCACTGGAACGGGTTAGTGTGGGGAGCAGTTCACACCAGCAATCTGAGAGGAAGAGAGAGAATTGTGGCAAAGAGAAGGATGGGTTAAAGTCAGGGTGAAATGGAAATTCACCCTATACATTTTCTAAATACATCTTATTGATCTTGAAAATGATTTATCCATGCATATGACTTCTCTCTGGAGTTGTGTGCTGGAAGTTTCACTTGAATGTACGTCACAACACTGTTAGTTCATACTTCGAAGCCAGAGGCTAATAGTCAACCTTGAGCAACCTTATATCTTGAGTAAGGAACTCAATGGCAACAGCTCATGGATCAACCCTGAATGTTGTCTGAACCTACAACCTTTCGGTTACCACCTCAGTTCTTTAATCACTAGGCTACATCACACCAAATTGTACCTTGTCTAGTATCGTAACACAGCACCAGTTTCTCTCCAGTTCTCTGGATGTTCCCCAGTACATAGAGGCAGTGTCCCAGGCTGGTTGTGAGTGGGGAATCATGGGAAAGGGACAGGCTGAACTGGAAGTCTGTCAGAGGGAGAGAGGAAACAAATTCCCAGGTGTCTTTCCATGGATCGTACCTCTCCACAGCGGTGTAGACGCCTGTGCTGGAGTCAGGAGTCACAAGGGACTCCAGATACCAGCCACCTACAGCAAAGATTCTCCCTTCACACACAGCTGCACTGAAGTGACGCCTGTGCTGAGAGGGATCATGGACAATCACATTTGAACTTTGACTTTATTCTTGCATATCTGATACCTATCAGTTGGGAAATGTAGGTTTTGAGAATGAGACCTTAAAGGGATAGTTCACCCAAAAATGAAATTTCTGTCATTAATTACTCACCCTCATGTCTGTTCTGGACCTTGACCATGTTAGGATCCTTGCTGTCTATGGGAGGGTCAGAGAGCTCTCAGAATTCATCAAAAATATCTTAATTTGTGTTCCTAAGATGAGTGAAGGTCTTACAGGTTTGGAACGACATGAGAGTGAGTAATTAATGACAGAATTTTCATTTTTGGGTGAACTATCCCTTTAAAGGACAATATTTTCCTGGTTATACTATTATAGGTGATCAGGTTGAAACATGAAGAACTGGTTTGTTATTGGTCAAAGGTCTACTAGACCCAACCAGCTTGACCAAGATGGTCTTGCGGCGCAGTTAAGTGTCCACATGCTTGTAACTCAGCTGGGAATCTATTTAAACCACCTTGGACCAGCTAATGACCAGCTTGAAACCTTAAGAGTAGGTGAGTGTACTATCACTGGCAATGATATTGACCTTTATCCTAATGTTCATACCTTAATCAGAGGAGCCGTCGATACCCATTGATTGGTAAAAGGGTTGTAGCAGAAGGAAGCCATCTTAAACTCATAACCCTTCTTTACACGGTGTCTATAACCCCCTATGAGATAGAGGTAATTATAGAGAACCGCTGTGGTGAAGCACCACTTATCTGCACAAAAAGGCAGATCTGTGAGAGAACTCCATTTCCCATCTTCCTCCAGCCTGAAGAGCTTTCTAGCAGCATCTGTTTCTGGGTCATTCCATGAGGTCAAGTTCTCCTTCCTCAAGCAGCATAAGTGTGGAGCTCCATTTGACCTTAATCTGAGAAGCTCTGCTTTAAGGTGTGGATCCAAGCCCTTGCTCAGGTGTGGATGTTCCAGTAGATACTTGCTCAGATAGGTTAGCACAGTCTCTTGGAGCTCCTCACTGCAGAGTTCCTCAGCCAGCTGCAGATAGTCCAAGCAGGTGCACTCCGTTAAGGCCTGAGAGAGGGCAATCAGTAGACGATTGGTGAACCCAGAAGCAAGCAGGTAGGTGCTCACCCGTAGGTGTTCCACAAGGAGGTCTTCAGCAACACAGAACCGCTGTAGAAAGCAGAATTGTAGAAGGTTGTGGAAGACTGGAGAGGGAACATGTTCAAGGTGCACCAGCTGTTCAGACGTCTCTCTCATGCAGGAGTGAGAAAGAGCCTTGAAATACTCGCTGCAGTCTGCAAGCTTCTCCAGATCCACCTGGAAGTAAGTGCCAATAGGCAAGACATCACCTATTTGTGGGTCAAAGTTCTGTGGTTTATGTGTATGCTGTTGTAGATACTCACATGGAAAGTATGTGTGCTGGTCTGCACCATTACCATTGGTCCATTGCTCTGGTGTTGATAGGTCCTGTACTCTTGATTTGTTCTCCAGACGTCTGACTGTAGGTTATCAGACTCCTCTTGTACAGCATCAGAATCTGTCTGTCTGAACTGAATCCAGTTTAAACTACTTTTGAAGCTCAAACATCTCTGTATCTGTTCTAAACTTCTTTTCAGCCATGTGCAAAAGTACATTAATGCCACAAATATAACCTGCCATAGATTAGCCATGTTCCCATTTAGGTAGAATACTCTAATACTTGTACGACTTAAAGGTTTTGTATGCCTCTTCCGCTGCAATTTGAATGCAGTTAAAATTTTGCTTTTGGAGCTTTTCTACACTATCAATTAAAAAAAAAAAGACTGACTCACAATCCCAGCCAAGGCCATGTCATTCCATGGTGAATGGAGGATAAATCCAGGCTGTTTTTGTTTGGTAGATCATGCATGGTTGTTTTCAAGGCTCAATATGGCGCCTGTGCACAAGAGCAATTGCAGTAGAGCTATTTTAGGGAATCGCTGGAGCAGGAAACAAAATATGGTGGGCCCTTCTGTTCAGTCTACTGAATTACACAACACTTGAACCATATTGGGAACTGATGATGCTTGATTAATATACTTTATATGGATCTCTGTGTTTAAAACATTCTTGTTTTGAATAGTGCATTATCTTACATAAAATATATTGTTAAAATATGACACACATTGTGGCAGAAATGTTTAAACCCAAAACAATCTCTACATCTCTGTATGACAACATTGCTTGGAATGGAATTCGAAACCCTTATGCTGTAACAACTCAGATCTTTAACCTTCAAGTTACTCCTAAAAATTCAAATACAACATTCACAGCAATGTCAGCATGATTTTTTTTTTTAATGAGCAAAATTAATGGATACCTGCACAGCAAATGAACAAAAGGAAACATACAGTACCAAGAGATAAATCTACAGTATAACTTGAATTAGCCAAAGCAATTATAGAAGTTAACATTGGTTCTAACAGTGCCATTGCTTCTCAACTCAATATTTCAGAATCATATTTAAAGGAACACTCCACTTTTTTTGAAAATAGGCTCATTTTACAACTCCCCTAGAGTTAAACAATTGAGTTTTACCATTTTTGAATACATTCAGCTGATCTCCGGGTCTGGCGGTAGCACTTTTAGCTTAGCTTAGCATAGATCATTGAATCAGATTAGACTGTTAGCATCTCGCTCAAAAATGACCAAAGTTTCGATAATTTTCCTATTTAAAACTTGACTCTTCTGTACTTACATCGTGTACTAAGACCAACAGAAAATGAAAAGTTGCGTAATAATCAAGGAACTTTGCTGCCGTACCATGGGTGCAGCATGGGTGCATAGTTCCTAGCCATATCGGCCTAGAAAATCGCAACTTTTCTTAGTACACGATTTAACTACAGAAGAGTCAATCTGTAAATAGGAAAATTATCAAAACTCTTTGGTCATTTTTGAGCAAGATGTTTATGGTCAAATCCGATTCAATGATCTATGCTAAGCTAAGCTAAAAGTGCTACCGCCAGACCCGGAGACCGGCTGAATGGATTCAAAAACGGTAAAACTCAACTGCTTAACTCTAGGGGAGATGTAAAATGAGCCTGTTTTTTAAAAAAGTGGAGTGTTCCTTTAAGAATCACAGATTCAGTATCAACAATGATATTGGGAGCATGTTAAAGTGGCCTAGCCTAAAATGTTCATGGTCCCTCAATGTTTCTTTTGTCCCTGAACTTGCTACAACATACGGGAAAGAAAGCATTGTAAAAATAATACAGATACATTTGTTTATAGACAGGGACAAATGCAAGAGCATCAATTTGACCATTCAAATTCTCCCAATATGATTCCAACAATGTACCATGATTCTTAAGCTGATGATCCCACTAATTCACTGTATAATGTTATTATCCTTCATTTGTATTGTTCTTCTTCTGCCTCTTTTCAACTGAAGAATCATTCAGAGATGATTTTACCATTTGGTTGAACAAAAGAGTATACTTGCTTTGGACAAGTAAAAAAATATAAATTACCATAAAGCAATTAAAACAGAAAATCACATCAGCGGTTACATAAAAGAACTTTGTGTTTGGAAATGGGACAAAGGCATTTGTCAGTTTAGTAATTAAACTTCTGTTCTTGAGGTTGCATTTCATTTATGTGCAGTTCAGACTATATTTAAACCTATATACAAGTGTATTCAAGATGGCTGTAGACAATAGTTATTGCTACATATCAATATAGCAGAGCAAAGACTGTCAAATCCGAAGTAAAACACAGAAAAGCATAGCTCAAGACTCAAGATCATTTCCAATTATGAATACTTTTTCCAACTGAAAGTTAAATGTCATCAGAATCATACAGAAAGAGTAGTTTATGTGCCATTCTGAAACTAATTAACATGGACTCCTGAGTTTAAAAAAGACGTGCATTGTATTTCACAGTATGTAAATATTGCAGTGTTTTAAAACTGTGAGGGAGGAAAATTAAACAAGCTACTATGCTGTTTTTGTTTTCAGATGAAAGTACAAACAAATGTAGTATTTGAAACTAGGACACAAAAATGAAGAGACATCACTGGACCCTGTGGTTTACACAGTAATTATGATGGACGGATCGATTCTTTGTAGAATTAATAGGTAATGTTGACTACATGCAAGTTAGATAAAAAGTAAACATTAAATATTCAAAAAATACAGTGACATTATGATAAATAAACTGACAAAATGAATTTTACAGTTTGCCTTGTACAACAAAGAGTTACGAACAGTACGTGAATTGTATCTAGGTTTCAGTCACAAAATTCTATGCCCCAAGTTGCAGATAATTTATAACTTTTTACCTTCTGATTTTTTGGAAGGGACAAAAACAACTATAAAGCCCTACGAAATGACTTTAAGGCAGGCTATCTTTGGACTTTTCATTATTTAAAATTATTGCTCCCCAGGATGAACCATTCTTTAGGAGTCTTAATTGTTTTGTACTGTGCCCTTTCTTGAATTTTTTCTTTTTTAAATCAATCAAACCTAAACAATAGGTGATGCAGAATGATATCCTGAAGCATATGCTGCATGTCACAATTTAGGAAATGCGCTTCTTCTGTTTGAAGTATGTGTCAAACCTGTGCTGTGCATAGTCCTGTGGAAAAATAAAAGAAAGAGACAGAAATGAGGAGATATGGCTTTTCTGTTTTACATGTCTGCAGATCAGTGATGAACAGAGGGGGTTTGTTCTGTATACATACTTATGTTTACTGTACACATGAATATGATGCTGTTTGAGCTCTCAGAATTTAGTATTGCTCATTCGTTTATGGGTAACTGACAAATAACATGGACATGTACTACTAACTTTATATGAATATTTATATTTTAGGTGCTGTATTGGCCACCACTGACATGCAGTTACTCAACAGTTAATTATCAAGTAACAATTTTAATACAATGACAGTCCTAAAAAAATCATCATAGAATGATTAGAAAAATGTTTACCATATACCCAAACTCGATTTTGGAGAGCTTGGCTTGAATAATGGACCACAAACCCCAGAGGAAATGAGACGCAAGGGCAAACCTGTTTGTGTGCATGTTATTTTGAGACAAACAGATAAAAAGGTTACCAGGTAAAGGTGAAAATACATCAAATGGTACACAGTGGCACTTTTCCCATGTTATGTCAATAAAAGTCTGATGGTAAATACGATTCATACCGGTTTGCCTCAATGATCATGTCCTCTTCTATCCTGGCTTGGTCAGCAGGTGCAATGCCCCCCTTTTCTGACAGATAGTGTCTGATAAAATGTAACTGAAAAACAAACCACAAACAGGCTCAAAATAATATCCATACGAATATTCATTTTGTTTTGATATTTAAAAAGGACTGATATTGTCCCCTGCCCCATGACACAATTTTACTAATTTCTCAATTTTACTAATTTGTCATTTCTAATGCTCTTAAATATTAACATTGTATGCTGCTGTTCTGACCTCTATAAGTTATAGTAATAACCTTTGACACACTTTTTATGTCAGGTCAGTTCCAAAACTTTCCACTAGATGACAGCCTCACCAAACTACATGTACATTATGTCCAACACGAATGTGACCCTGGACCACAAAACCAGTCATAAGTATCAATTTTTCAAAATTGAGATGTATACATCATATGAAAGCTGAATAAATAAGCTTTCCATTGATGTATGGTTTGTTAGGATAGGATAATATTTGGCCGAGATACAACTATTAGAATATCTGGAATCTGAGGGTGCAAAAAAAATCAAAATACTGAGAAAATCACCTTTAAAGTTGTCCAAGTTAAGTTCTTAGCAATGCATATTACTAATC
>JAFVLL020040040.1:0-24253 GCA_021397915.2 Tor tambroides | reverse complement strand
GAACCATTATCACAATTTTATTACATTTACAACTACTTTTGAATGAACACTTTTAAGTTTAAACCTCTCAATGAATAAAGTTCCACAAGTTTCTATATTAAAACTATAAACTTTTTAGATTTTTGCATTAACTAACATACTGTACACTTACAGTAAAGTGTCTATATTCATTAAATAAAAATCATTAAGTTTTCTGTTTTTTAACCTCACACAAATAGATAGATAGATAGATAGATAGATAGATAGATAGATAGATACGCACTTAAAAGACACAAAATACTTAAAGAGCAGAAAAAAGGATAACATATTTTTAAGGTTTTGATTGCTTCTTTGTTGACAGATTTTTTAATTTGTATCTATATGAGTTCATTTCTTTCATAAAACAGTGAAAAGGGGCTTAAAATTTGTATATTTGCATGTAGAATTTACAAAGAAACAAAATTAAATGCACAATAAAACATTTATCATCACTAAAATGATCATTTATACAGTAACTGAAAATAATATGCCAATAAAGCAAATAAAAAACAACGTAAATCTTTATAAAACTGGCATGACCACAGGAAGTTTAAAGGTACAAACTAATGTGGACATTTTTTGTTGCCACACTCCGATCGCCTTTAAAGGGGAGGTGATGACGTCACGCGGGAACGAAGGACCCCTCTAGAATTTCTACTTTTTAATTAAAATATCTCCTCAGAACACTTATTACATGGCATTGTTGTTCGGAAGGGACGTATCATCACCTGAGCTGTTAATGTAATCTCGTAGGCATCATGAATATGGTGCTGTTCGTAAAGAAAAAGGGTATTGAATTCAGTGTCAGTCTATTCAGGCACATTTTCCAGGCGCCCTTTCTGCGCGCGGTGCATTGCGGGAGCGTCGCGTCTCTTGTATCGAGCGAAACCGGTAAGCACAAACTGAACAGCACAATTAAAGGGGAAATGGGACACGAATATAACTGTGCCACAATGCATTACTTGTGAGGAGAGCTATCTTAATTATTCCAGTAGAAGACATAATCAGCGGAATTTGTGTAAAGTGCACCAATTAATTGTAATTTTATATTATTACTCTGTTGTGCACACTGCAATCATGGCGCGGGCGCTTTAAGGGTTAATTTTTTCCACCGCCGACATTTTTATAAACACTTCGGCCGGCTTGCTTCTCTTAATAATTTGATTCATTTCACTTTATGAACGTTTTCTTCTTTGCATGCTTAAGTTATATATTTATATTAGATGTGATGAAATGTAATCGAGCAGCGGGAGGCGTTGCGTTGGATCGGAGCGTGCAGCGGTTTTAGTGATTCTCGAGAGAATCGTTCGTTTGACATGATTCTTTTTAATGACTCGTTCAAACCTCTTTGCAAGCGCTTGTATGTGATTCAACTGTAAGTGATATTGTTATTTTGTTTCTTTATCTTTGCGTTCATAAATGCAACTCTACAAAGACAAGCCATTATTTTTCGCTTCAAACAATATATTGGTAATCTAGCATACTAAAAATGAATGAAAGAGAAACAAATCAACAAAATAATTCGAATTTTTACTTTTAAATTGTGTGCCGATGTTCTAAATTGCACTACAGTTATTTTGCTGGCTTTACTGTATTACCTAGTTTCTGAATCGCCATATACATGTAATACATTTGTTGTGCTCAAAACATTTGCGCGGAGACTTTTGGGAACTCTTGGAAGAGGGCTAAAAACGAGTCGTTAAATCGTTTTTCAATCGGCTCACTTAATCGAACTCTTCAAACGAACCGAATCTCTAATAATAAGAATCTGTCTTGGACAGAGAGCGCGTAACCCGAAACCCACATTTTTGCCCATCGAAATGAATTACATAATCTGTTTTTCAAACAACGCATTAATTATCACAGGAAATAAAGTCTGAATAAAGAGCGTAATATATACGTATGTTTGAGTGTTTTGTTCTGTGCGCAGTAATGAGCAGGACAGTTAAACAGAAACCTGTTGCCATGTAAACAAAGCAGGCTGGACAGTGAATTCAGCTCAGCAAGAGCTTTGAACAGAGCTGATGTATTTAAAGGGGAGGATCACTTCTGAGCCTCAGTGCAAATACATTTATACAAAACATGCATTATTTTGATTCATGTTTGGGGTAAAACAGTAGAATAATTATGCTATATTCAATATTATGACTAGTTGCATGTTGATTTATTGCTGTTGTATCCCTTTACAGACTTTAATGTTTGTTTATTTCTTCTTCAGATTGTCTTTACCATAGTGTGAAGGTGGTGTGTTGGCTGTCGTGTGTGCCAGTGACGTTTTTTAAACATGTCGGTGCGGGAATCTTTTAACCCGGAGAGTTATGAACTCGACAAGAACTTCAGACTAACACGCTTCACAGAGCTCAAGGGAACGGGCTGCAAAGTCCCTCAAGATGTTCTCCAGAAACTTCTAGAATCCCTGCAGGAAAACCATTATCAGGAAGATGAACAGTTCCTCGGGGCTGTAATGCCCAGACTAGGTACGTAACTATACACACACTGGTAGCTGGAAATGGAGGTTTTTAAGATTTTTATAGGCATAACCATGTTCATTTAAAACAGGCATTGGTATGGACACCTGTGTGATTCCATTGAGACATGGAGGCTTGTCACTTGTGCAGACCACAGACTATATCTACCCCATAGTGGATGACCCATATATGATGGTAAATACTCACTTTAGAATACCGCAAAATATTAAATGCATCATAAACTGAAAATGTGTCACAATCTGATAATGTTTTCTCCATTGAATTCTAGGGGAGAATTGCTTGTGCCAATGTGCTGAGTGATCTGTATGCCATGGGAGTAACAGAGTGTGATAACATGCTGATGCTTCTTGGTGTCAGCAACAAACTCACAGAGAAGGTGAGACAGAGGAAAAAGCCTTTAGTGCCAATGAGATGCGAAACTGACTTATAAATGGAGAGGCAAAGTTCACCTAAAAATAAAAGCAGTCTTTATTTCACCTGTAAGTAAATGAGAATTTTTGGGTGAACTATCCCTTCGACCTTTTAAACCCGTACAATATTTAATGCCCATTTCTAAGACCTCTAAATTATCAACATGATCAAACCTTTGAAAAAACGTGTTGCAAACAATCTACTATATGCCTTTTGTTGTCTGAATGATAGTTTATACTTTTTAGTATGTAAAAAGTCTTTTAGTACAGTTTTAAAATCATCCACCTTCAAGCTGTGGTTCATATGTCATTTTTACATTTAGTCATTTAGCAGACGTTTTTCCAAAGTGACTTGCAAACATGTACAAACAGAGTAAACGTAAGAATAACTTATATTGTTAGATGAACATTTATGGGACTAAAGCAGCTTTTACTTGATCCATACATCATATTTGAGAAATCAAATATGATTAATCAAGCTTTTGAAGAACGTTTACTTTTTCATCTCTCAGTCATCATTGTACTGCACTGCATTATACCAGATGTTTGTCCTGCTTACAATAAAAACTAAAGAGCTTTGATTATAAAACTAAGCACTTACATATTATATAGAGCGGCAACTGACATTTAAATGAATTTTTTGTAAGTAGTCTGCAATACGGTTATAAATATCTCATTGATTAACATTACAAGCTTTACTTTTTGGCTATATAAATTCTTAGCAACTGCACAAAATTGCAAATTTCTGCTCACTGAATAAAATGTAACCGTTTTTTCCCTTAAGTATGAGCTCCATATTCTTACTATATCATATTATATGAGCCATAAAAGCCTGATATATCAAATATGATACTTCTATCAAAACAGAAATCGCATTGTGTGTTTTGTAGGAGCGTGATAAGGTCATGCCACTGATCATCCAGGGGTTTAAGGATGCATCTGAGGAGGCGGGAACTTCCGTTACAGGAGGTCAGACTGTTATCAATCCTTGGATAGTTTTGGGAGGCGTGGCCACAACAGTGTGCCAACCTAATGAGTTCATTATGTAAGTCATTTTATGTACTCTAGCCGATTGTTTCTACATACTCAACCAGTATATCTGTCCATGAATCTAACTTTGTGCGTGTGTTTATAGGCCAGATAATGCAGTACCAGGGGATGTGCTGGTTCTTACCAAACCTCTAGGAACACAAGTGGCGGTCGCAGTGCACCAGTGGCTGGACATTGTGAGTGTTTCAGACATTTGTAATTTAACATTACAGCTTAAACAGAGTCTAACTGCTTGCTGTCTTTCTTTCGGTCTCAGCCAGAGAAATGGAATAAGATAAAGTTGGTCGTCACTCAGGAGGATGTTGAACTGGCTTATCAGGAGGCCATGCTGAACATGGCTCGACTCAACAGAACAGGTCAGTATGTTACTGACGTGTGTACGACTCATAAATAACAGGTTCCAGCTTTATCTGTGTTTCTCTGTCCAGCGGCCGGGCTGATGCACACCTTCAATGCACACGCGGCGACTGACATCACAGGGTTTGGGATCCTGGGTCACGCTCAGAATCTGGCCCGGCAGCAGCGTACAGAGGTGTCCTTCGTCATTCACAATTTGCCGGTCCTCGCCAAGATGGCCGCTGTCAGCAAAGCTTGCGGGAACATGTTTGGCCTTATGCACGGCACCTGCCCGGAGACCTCAGGTATAATGTCAGAACTGTGACACACCTTTGTTAAAAATGCTGTTTATTTATTTCATGAATTTTGTACACTATGATGAAAACTGTATAATGAAATAATGTTACAAATGAAAAAAAATCAAATAGAATTTAAAATTCTAGTTTAATAAAAACCTTATGCATTTTATATATGAAATACAAAAATAATAAAAATTGTAAAAAAAAAATAAAAACATTAATGTAGAAAAAAAGAAAATGTTCTTTAAAATGGGTTTTATTTTAAATACATTTTCCACATATAATTAAATAATAATAAATGAAAAATAATAAACTATAATTGAATTTCTAATTGAATAAAACTTGTGCATTTTATATGTGAATAAAAACAAAAAATAAATAAAAATAACAAATCAATTAAAATAATAAATGTTAAGAAAGGAAATTGATTTTTAATAATGGTTTTTATTTTTTAATGATTTTTAGTTTTAATTAATTTTTAACATTTTATACACGATCAAAACTGTACAAGGAAATAATAATAAATAAAAAATGACCAAATATTATTTAATTTCCAATTGAATAAAAAACCTATGCATTTTATACATGAACAAACAAAAATAATAACAATTTTCCAAAAAATCTAATCAATTAAAAAAAATATTGGTAACACTTTATTTTAAGGTGTCCTTGTTAGACATGTTACATGTACTTACTATTATAATAACAATAAATTATGCATAATTACATGCAAGTAACCCTTAGCCAAACCTTAATCTTAACCCTAACCAAATAGTAAATACATGTAGTTAATTAATATTACTCAGTACTTAAATGTATAATTACACTGTAACAAGGACACCTTAATATAAAGTGTAACCAAAATATTTTTTAAAAATTACAAAAGTTGTAATTATATGCAATTATATATAGTACCATTCAAAAGTTTGGGGTTGGTAAGTCTTTTATGGTTCAACGACGCTGCATTTATTTAATCGAAAATACAGTAAAAACTGTAATATTGTGAAATAATATTGCAATTTAAAATAATTATTTTCTAATTGAATATATTTTAAAATGTAATTTATTCCCATGATGCAAAGATGAATTTTCACCATCATTACTCCAGTCACATGATCCTACAGAAATCATTCTAATAAGCTGATTTGCTGCTAAAGAAGCATTTTTTTTTTTATTATCAATGTTGAAAACAGTTTTTCAGCTTCATATTTTTATGGAAACTTTTTTTTTTTTTCAAAATTCTTTAATGAAAAGAGCTCAAAACAAGAGTGTTTATTTGAAAGTTATTTTTCTTCATGTTATAGATTTTCTTTTAACTATTTCTATTTTTATTGTTTAAGCTAAAATAGGGAAAATGTTTTGAATGTGGTCTCAAGACATTTGGATCTGAATCCTAAGCAAACGTTTATTTTGCTCTTTTCTCTTGTATTTTTCCGTAGGAGGTTTGCTGATCTGTCTTCCACGTGAGCAAGCGGCCCGTTTCTGCGCCGAGATCAAATCTCCCAAGTACGGCGAGGGCCACCAGGCGTGGATCATCGGCATCGTAGAGAAAGGCAACCGTACGGCACGCATCATCGACAAACCCCGCATCATCGAAGTCGCACCGCAAGTGGCCACACAGAATGTCAACACCACCCCGGGAGCCACGTCTTAAACCTGACCCCGTGACCCCTGAGCGGCCCGAACGGCTGGAGTGCTATAGCCTCACCTGAAATATATCAACGTAATGATATATAAAACGTCTGCCCACCCTGGCCTTCGGGCAGATTCCTCTACATGGACACGATTATAAAGCAGAAGAACATTTAACAAAAATTCAATTGCCTTTTTATGTCTATAGTTTTCTGTTACATTAACCGAACATGCACCTGATTGTGAGGCAGCTTCCAAGTAGAACGAATAAGTAATAGTATAATTCTTATCTGATACTGTTGATTACTTCCAGATTTCTTCTGCTCGCACATCACCTGCGGTTTCATACTTAGCCATGGTGTGTTTTAGCCTTTCCTCTTAGTATGCACAGCCCATGTGGTAGTTCACATCGTAATCTTTGCCTCGAACAATAGTTAATGAAGCTGCAGTGACGAGGAAAAGCCAGTCGGGAAAGGATTGCTTTTTTACTTTTGTATTATCCCTCGAATGTCGGCTAAAATAACCCTCCCTCACTGTTCGGTGGAAACGTTGGACTGAAGGAATCCAAGGTAATACCTCTCTAATAAATCAAGCCCTCATATTTTGGGAAATGCACTGCTGCCTTTGATGGCAGTGCTGATGTTTCTCAAAGAATGTGCGACACATTGGAGATGCAGTTTGTATGATATTCACTGTTTCACATGAACATCATTAGTTCTGTTCTGTGGTAGAGCTGTTTTTATATTCTGTACAAAGGTCATACTTTCTCGTGCTCTCATATTTGCTAATCATTATATATATGCCTTGAAACTCCTCCAATAAATCTCAGTTCCTTTTTTTTAATTCTTGCAAAAATGTGTATATGATGTGCGTGATGGATGTTAAGATCCAGATTTTTATTTGTCAATTTAATTAAGTGCATAGTAAATTCAACATTTTAGAAGTAAATATGCACAAATGAAATATTTACAGTCATTTGTCAAAGACTACATGCTGAAATATTTACAATTAGATACAGCAATTTTTTTTTTACACTTTCTTTTCCCCTTTTGCTCTAAAATATCTAGTTCACTAAGCATGTTTTTGCTATAAATAACTACAATATATTTACAAGTTTATGCAATACTAACATAACCTACTGGTTGCTTTTTGTGGTGTTTGTTCAGATTATTGTCTTTAAACTGGTGCTTTTGATTTGGGTCAGCTTTGAAGTCGAAGCTTCCTGTTTTTAGGAGTCACATCTTCTTCTCTTTCGGGTTGAATAGAGCTCTTATGTCCAGCATGGCCTGTCTGATGTTCTGCCCAAAACGGAACGAGTCCTGAGGACAGAAAGGAAAAAGACAGTCTAAGATAAGGAATAGATTCAGAAGTGTAATATACTGACACTAAATCATCATTCATAATAATGGTTTTAAAGGATTAACATTTAATCCAGAATTTTCTCACTTTTGATTATTATTTGATTTTTGTTGTTGTTGTTGTTTCAGGCAAGTCATGAGTTTTGAAAGATCTGAGGTTGAATAAATGATGACTGAATTTTCTTTCTTTTTTTTTTGTATGAACATTTGCATAAACACGATCATTATTATTTTTTTTTTTTCCAGTTTGGTCAGTACCTGAAATTTCGGTTATTACATTAGCACCAACAATTATTAAAGTACTTTTTCCCCATAAAATTAAAATCCTCAAATGACCAAATAATAAAGCTCAAATGATAAATCAAATGTTAAATGAAATTTACTTCCCTCATTTGATGAAGCATTAACTAGCCTATAACAAAAATAAAGTGACAAATTGTGTTTGATATTTCACTTTCATTATCATATAACTGTAATAATAAAAAAAATAAGAAATTAAAAGAAATTTTACTTAAATGTTCAAAAGATGAGATTTTAAAAAATCTCAAATGATAAAACAATTCTCAAACCGAACGGTAGGCTAACTAAAGTTTTAAAACGCCAGAGAACAGACCACACCACAAATATAACTATAACGACACAGTGGAATGATATCGTTGGAATTGCTTTTAAAGCGATTTTTTAACCATTTGATGAAAGATTAAAAAACATTGACAGCCAAATTATTCCTATTTTCACCAAACATAAAACGCGCGCGCTCTGCTTACGTAAACAGACATCGTCCGTTGGTGTGGAGGACGCTAATAGTTATTGTTCTTGATGTGAAAATAACAAGGTCTATATCTGAATCATGTATGGCCTTAATTTGTTTGTCAGGATCATGTATTCACACGTGGCACTTCAGAAAAATGTTTGAAATTCCCTTACCGTCTCAGGGCTGGAGAACTTGCTGGAAATGTGGAATGTAATGAGATTCTCGCCGACAATGATGTAAGAAACGCCATAACCGTCATCAGCAACCTGTATATAAGGATATTTAAATGAAAAATGTCCAAATATCAGGTTTATTCGTTTACTAAAGTTGTTGCAATGACAGGTTGTGTACTGTAGGGGGGCGAGTGAAACTCACAGGCCCAAAGCCGCCTCCTGCTCCCACATATTTGGGAAACTTCTGAATGTCGATGAGATTGAGCTGCTGTTGAGGGGTCTGACTGGTGGAGAGGCGCCAGGGCTCTGACAGAACCTTTCAAAAGAAGGTGTCCTTGAGACTTAAGCAATATTAAACAGGTATGTAATATTTTATACTCAAGAAACAGACTTGTAAGTTACACACCTGTTTGAGGAAGGGTGAGTCAATGCCCATTACTTTGGACACAATGTAGAGGCAGAAGAGATGGCGGTCGATCCCGGCTCCTGTCATGGCCAGGCGGTACATGTTCTGATGTTTATCTGAAGCGTTCTTGAAGAGCGCTAACCTTTGCTCATTCTGGTAAACAAGCAAAAGTCAGACAGGTCAATATAATTTTCAAAAAAAGCTTATAAAGAATACAAATTTCCAAAGCTACTATTGCTTAAGTGCTGATGTTCCACCGGATGTTTAAGCAGCGGTCTTAAAAAATACTGAAAACTTTTTTTGTGGATGCAGCATTATGCAAAAACAAAAGTTTTCAGTTACCAACTTTTAAACTAGTGCTATTACTCAAAATTTGACCCCTGGGTTGGGTCTGTGTATATTGCTCTCACCGTGGTGCTTTCATCCTCCATTGCTTTTACAAAAGCCGTGGACTCACAGGTGCATGAGCGCACAGTTTCCGTCCGGCCCTCGCGGAACATGCGCGTCATGGATGATTCGTAAGTCAGACAGAATTCACCCTTGTCCTACTCCAACAAACATACTTTGTTAAATGATTTGTTCACAATATACAGCATATTTTTGCAGAGGGATAATATCTAAATATGTGTGGCTTGTACCCTGTAATGAGCTAGTTGCAGTGCCAGCTGGATAAAAGCATCAGGACTTGTTCTGCATTTCTTTATCAGGCCCTTTCCAAACTCATTAAACAAGCAGCCGTGGAAATCCACGTCGTCAGCAATTCCCTTTGCAATCGTGTAAGAACCTTCAATAATCTCCTGGCACTGAGAGAAACATAAGGAACTCCGTTATCAATGTAGAAATGATCTTACAGTTATCAAAATGTACATAAAACACCCAATTAGAATTAGTTTTTTTTTTTTTTATGTATACCCATGTCAAACACCTAAGATGTAAGGGTTAATTCATACTGCTTTTGGGATGTCCCACTGTAGTCTGGTAGGGAGTGCCAGGCCTTTGTTGATATCTCCTTTGCAATGTCCCTCCGCCGTATATCCAAGGTGGAAACAGTCTGTGGCTAAAACATACTAAGCAGAAAGTTAAAATGTATGTTAATTCTTACAGCCCCATATAGTGTCATTTAAAAATGAATGTATTTACAGTTATTATTATTGATTGTTTACCTCCCACATATGTCCTATGATTGGGGAGTCAGCCCATGAATGCTCAGTGTTGACGCCGATTCTACCATTCTTGTAGACAATCAAAGTGAAGGATTTATCAAACCACCTGACGGACGAGAGAAGATGAACATCTTTGAAACATTGAAACACTGAAACATTTCAGTGTGTATGTATTTATGTAGTTTGAATGTGTATAGATAAAGTAATTATCTGTTAATGAGACTTCAAAGTGTTGCAGCATTGTTATCATTAACTAAAACCATAAACATTTTCATTAATTGAAATAAAGCTGAAATAAAATAAAATATTAATATTAGATGAAATACTAGTGCCTAAAGTGCTAAAATGACTAAATCTCAAAGGGAAAATAAACTAAAGGTAAATATAAATATTAAAAATTACAAAAACTAATAAAAATAACAAAAGCACATAAAATTATTAAAACATTAAAAATAAAAACAAAAAGAAAAGAAAATTCAGTTATATTCTAAAATATTAATAAATCATATATAAATAATACTGAAATACTACTCTTCCTACCGGTCATAGCATTTTCCATGTAGTAGAGATTTGGCGTAGAGGTCTAAGGACCGTATGTTCTCTGGATCATATCCATGTGCTTCATCGTCCAGGGTCAGAAAAAATGCAGCTGTTTCAATGGCCTCCAGAGACGCCCGGTTGACACCCTCTCTGAAGTACTTTAAACGAGCCCTGGCCCAGGGAACCCTGGATATGTGTTAAAGGGAAGATTTTTCATTCATTTTGTTCCAAACATGCTTTACTTTCTTTTGTGTAATGCAAAACAAGATATTTTGAAGAATTTCCCATTGACTTCCACTGTATTTTTTGTCCATACATTGTAAGTCAGTTGGAACTAAAATGGTTTGGTTTCCAACATTCTTCAATATATCTTCTTATGAGTTCCACAGAAGAAAGTCATACTGTTTAAATTGTTTGAGCACCCTCCTGAAGCCTCCTGGACCCTATTTTGGAAACATCATCTTCACCTGTTCCCAGCAGTCAGTGAAGGGAGCTTGATCTCTCCAGGTTGAGGTTCAGACTTGTCATCCAGGATACGTTGAAACTGCAACTCAAGCTCTGAGGGCCAAAGGTGGCGACCACCATAGTATAGCCACACCTTAAAGAAACGGCCCCGATGGTACACAACCAAGTGCTTCCTGTCCTTCAGATGCTGCACGAAATCTGAGCATAAACAAATCAGTGTAAAAAACCATCATGTCATGGTTTAAAAATAAGCATTCATGAATCTGTAGGCCTATCGTCAAGTAGTATGTAAAGCTGAAAAAAAAATGTCATTACCAGTCTCAATGCCAGGAATACGGGTGGTGTTGAACATCCTCTCGTACTGAAAAGAGCACATGGGGACAATCCCAAGAGCTCTCAGCTGAGAAGAGAGAACAGAGGGCATGATGAGAAACTGGCTTATATTCATATTTTGCATGGTAATTCAACGTTGTGGATGGAAAAACTATTTTGTGTTTATATGTCAGTACCGGGGTAAGTTCTCCTCGCTCCAGCTTACGCCGATACTGCAGCATGGCATGAACTACATTTGCTGCTCGTGCAGCCTGTCTGTGTGTAGGGATCACATAGAGCATATCCTGGCAGATGGAAAGAGAGTAATGGAAACAGACAGTTTTAATAAATAAGACAATTAAAAACCAATAGCTATTAAAAAGAAAAAAAAAAGAAAAACTCAACCAAAAACAAGTAACTTAAAAGTTTATAAAGGTCAACTGCTTTTTCCCATAGTTACTCAGCTGGTGGCGCCATTGGACCTGTTTTAATTTTAGTTCATATGAATTTGGAGTTGATTGGCTATTGTTTATAACTGAATTTTAGTTTAAGTACACTATTTATTGTTTTGTTACCTGTCTGGATTTCAACTTCAAAATGAATTTAGAGATCAAAAGTGGACTTTCGTGGCTTTTCCATTTTTGTGGCTTCTATTCCGTTTTATGCTAGTGTAATACTTAAAATGAACTTTTAGTAAACTTGTAACATTAAAAATGTACAGTTTTTTTCTCTTCTGGGAAAACTAACAAATTTTTTTAAACAAATTTTAATCCATAAATGTCTATCTAACCCTAAAACCACCTGTGTCTGTGCTTCACAGCCTTCACGGCCCAACTTCCTTTTTCAATAGGAAGTATATCAACATAAGGATGAAAACTTCATTCATTTTATGGCCATATCAAGGTCTGATAGGTTAAAGACTAATTGCCTAACAGTCTTATTGTTACACTGTAAGAGATATACTACATGAAGATATCTGCTCACCATCGTGTAGAAGTTGCTGTTGACCATGATGGGGTCCCGTCCTCTCAGGTAGATATATTCCTCCCACCAGTCACTCACCTGTTAACACACACAATGACATACCTGTTAGTTTGCCAGCAATTATAAGAGGGCTTCCACTTATTTATAGCCCACTCTTGTGGAAAATCTCTGGCTTTGTTTACTTACATAATTTGTGGCCCACCAGGATTTGAGTTTGAGGTGTTTTTGGAGTTTGGGTGCAGGATCCTTTTTGAAGTCATTAGCAACAATCTCCATCTGTTTATATTGCTCATCATCCAGAAGAGGTCGAACTGATTCAAGATACTAAAACAATGAAGAAAAGAAATAATATAAAGGAAAACAGCTGAAACAGAGTACAGTGTAATACTCCAAATCCCAAAATAAAAAGAAAATGCTTTTAATTGATGGTGATTACTTTTAATTTGTGGTGCTTTTAATCCCACAATGCAATAAAATAAAATAAATAAAAATAATTAAATAAAATAATATAAAAAAACAACAAAAAAAACATACATTTTTTAAGTTTATTTATTTAATGGGTATAATGTGTCCAGCACTCTTGATAGCATTATATAATCATGACAGCTGATGATATTTTACCCTGCTGATTGTGTCATCAATGCTCGGTACTGGCAGATGGGGCAGAGATGCCTGAAAGCTGTAGAGCAACGGCCGCCGACCAGACAACAGCTTTACAAGACTCTAAAACAGACAGAAAAATTCATAAAACTAGCCAAATTTTAAACTGCACTCTAAATACATTTTATTTCATGGGAGACGCACCAGCCAGACTTTAGTAGAGAAGCTCATTTTGCCATGTGACTCAAAGATCCAGCCGTGATAGGACAAGAGAGCTTTTAGGATGTACTGCAGCAGGAAGATGAATGATAACCAGAGGCCTGTGGCAAACAGGATGGCACTCAACACCGTCTGAGTCTGAACAGTCATAAACTCACTACATAGAAAAAAAAAAGAAATATATTAAAAAGTTGTATATATTAAAATACAAATTATTAAAAAATAAATAGATAATTTGCATGCAATCTACACAAGTTGTTCTTTAGGACTGTTTGTTTCAAGCTGCTTTAATCATTCATGACATTGGCTTAGGTTTATGTATCTGTATTTGTTTATAACTAGCCTGGCCGTACATAAAGTTTCCATGAATGTGTTAATAAGTTACCTCACAGGTAGAGATGTCTTGATCCTGTCAATCATGCCCATGGAGGGGTCGATCCTGGCATACATGGTGCTCATTATTGCAATAACTACAATTAACCAGCTGGAGGGACTGGCGGGGTACACACCTGTGAGAACACCGTTCTGCTCAAAGTAAAATATTATTTTCATTAGACAGATAGATACATAGACAGACAGATTGATTGATTGATTGATTCACCTTGAAGCGGATGGCACGTTTCTTCCATGATGTCACTCCAGATAGGTAGATGTGTTTGAGAACCTCACGGCTCAACTGTAGGTCAATGCCATCAGGAGTGACGGTGAACTGAAATGCCACCGCCTGATGAGCCTCTGCCATTATACAGGCTTAAAGCACAGCCTGAGGAGGATTGAGATCATAATAAATGAGGTCACAATAGAGTATCTTTAGCAAACTCTCAGTTTATGCTGTGTTTGCGTGCCGTTTAAGCTCGTTTGGTGTAGTCTGGTGGAAAGATCTGGGCTAGTAAGTGAAAGTTAGGGATGACCGATGGATTATCACCATTGTGCTATTTGTGACACCTAACCTGAATGCTATTGTAAGTCAATGTAGGTACAAGCATCAGCTGAACTAATAAGTAAAAGAAATGTCTTAAACTGCTTAAATTATAATAAAATTCAGAGAATTTACCTCCTTATTGAAGGCTTGAGGTTGAAACTTAACAGGGGAAATTTGCACACTGTATGATCAAAGACAGGCCCAAATCTGCAGCTGGAAATATTGCATAAAATTAATGAACTGATAATTATTAAGATCAGTCACCACTGTGCCATTTCACCTCATATTGCTCCAAGGAGAATAAGCTTTAATAAGCTTCCTGTAAGTCTCTTCTAAGTTATAAGATTCTGATAAACAACAAAAATGCATTTATTAGGAACTATATAGGGACCTACAAAGGATATGTATCCCTCTGAAGTCACAGAGTTCAGTTATGCCATGACACTGTCAAGCTTATATTTCTTTTTCCATGTCATATGACTGCAGCCAGAAGAAGTGGGGCAAAGTTGAACAGTCAGAAATAACGTAGTAGGACATCTGAGAGGGCTGGGCTCTTATGTGATGAAGTTTCAGTAACACTGGCCAAAACACACGTGACATCTGACGCATGACTGCGTAGATCAGGAGATTTTTTTTAAATAGAATATGCAGGTTGTTTGCTAAAAATACACTTTTTATATTAAATTTGACATAGATATTGCTATATCTGTAAACGTAAATTTTGTGGATCATATAAAAGGATAAATATGAACAATGTCAATTTCAAACACCAGCACGTGGTGCAGTAAAAATGACATTGAAAAGCATATTTAAAAATTGTACTTTAGTAAAACTTTAACAGTGCTTAAATATTTACTACAAAGAAAATATCTGTGATCACCAAAATAATAATTCATACTATGAAGTACTTTGATGAAAAATGTAATAAAGCTGTACAATTTTACAGAGACAGCTAGACAAGTCAGACTCTGAAGCAACTACACAGAACTCAATTTAGCTTAATCATGAAAGATTACCAAACAGAAAGGATTTTAATAAGAAATATAATGAATTTACATTACCTGCAACACTGCAAGTCGGATGAAACTCAGTGGATAAAAAGATCCAATTTTCTTTCAGTAGGGCTGGAATGTCCTTTATGGAAGCAGACTGTTCTTCACTCTTGTGCCCTTCAGTCGACTCCTCATGTACTCTGTAGCTCAGTGACTAGTTATCTCCTCTTCTACTCAAACTTTCTCCTCTCCCTCCCTCTCTGTTTTCCTTTATTTTGCGAGTTGCCTGTTTTCTGAGTGTTTGCTTTCTTCTTGTACACTCTAAGCTACCTGTTACATAGTGGCCCTCATAAATGCTCGCTCTCGTTTTGTGTATGTGTAACTGGATACTCTTAGGGCAGAGTTAAACTGGTGGCTGTACAGTCAGAACACACTGTATGATCAAACACAGGCCCAAATCTTAACAGTGCAGCTGGAAATATCCCATGGCTGCATGCCAGAGCATTCTGACGATAGTTGTATGAGACTGAGAGACTTTGTGTACATGTAGGGATGTGTCTTTATAAAATATCTTTCAAATGAGGCTTGTGAGTGTGTTATGTAATAGGTCAGGCATCTTAAAGACACATTTTTGCATAATAAGGAACTTGATGAACAATAGCAGAAAATTGAATTTCTGAAACTGAAATAAAAAGTCTAAACCTGCTGCCATAATGCATGGGTGTTGTAATGTGATTGCTAAGGTGTTCTGATTAGTTTTAGGGGGTTGCTTACTGATTCAAGTTAAAAGACCCCACCTCAAATTTCTATACTTATGTGAGCTGTAGATATGTCTTGGTTTTTCCTTAAATGTAAATTTATGGGATTTTCCCCCCTCATGTTTTATTATCAGGTGAAATAATTCTGATTACTTACAAAAGTAATAACACACCTCTCCTCACCAAGCTTCAAGATTTGGGGAATCATTCATGTGCATAGCATACCCTAGTAAAAAATTAATATATTTAAAACATTTATTTCATACTAAGTATAGTTCAAATCTATTACCATATTTACTAACATATCGTTTGAGACTTACTGATATAAAAATTATAATTCAACTTTATTTGGAGTACTACTTATGCACAACACACATTTCTTATTAAGCCTACAATGTGTTTAAATGTCACTATTAATGAGGATTGTATGATTTGAATAATATAATATAATATAATATAATATTTGAATAATATGAATAATTATGAATAATATCGGTCTTTAAATGTGATATATTTAAAGTGTACCTAAAGTATACTTGCAATAGTTCCACTTTAGCGCAAACAAATATACTTCAATCTATCTATCACTACTTCTGCACAATTAAAGTACAATAAGTACAAAATTAATTGTTCCAATACCAGTTTAGTATACCAAAAGTACAATTCCAGGGCATTTTTGTTAAGTACATAAATATGTAAATGTATTTGTAGCATACTTAACATGAAATAAATATATTTCAAATACATTTTAATATATTTATTTTTCACTAGGGTAAACAGTTCCGCACAAAAATTACAAAAGTTTAAATTTCTGAAAAAGTATGTACAAAAGTAATAGTCACGTCTTAGCAAGCACCACTAATTGTGTACACGTTCTGTGTAAACTGTAATTATGTCAAAGAAAGATTATGCAACAATAACAAGTTCTCACAAAATGCTTTACTTTAGACAAGTTGATACATTTATTTATGAGACATATTTTGTTGCAATTAAACAAGAAGAAAAAGAAGGTCAGAAGTAGAGGTGAAAAACACTCTCATAGCATGTGGTGAAAGGAAGTGAAGGTAGAGGACAGAGGGACAGTGAATGCAGGTTCAGTTTAACTACAGAATTGTCCTTCATCCCTGACATGTAGACCTCGTTATGCAGAACGGTGCCCTGGCCAATTAAAGTGGTCTTCTCCATTGCTCTGATACGGCCCCACTTCTGAGAGTCCACAGAGAAAGATGTCACCATGGTTTCAGAATTGTTCCCACCAATTACAACCAACTGATTATTGGCAGCACCCAGGAAGTGCAAGATGGGGAGGTCTGCACTGGAACGGGTTAGTGTGGGGAGCAGTTCACACCAGGAATCTGAGAGGAAGAGAGAGAATTGTGGCAAAGAGAAGGATGGGTTAATGAAATGGCAGCATGAAAAGGAAATTCACCATATCTGTTATCTAAATGCGTCTTAATGATCTTGTGAATGATTTATCCGTGCATATGACTTCCCTCTGGAGACATATGCTGAAAGTTTCACTTGAAAGAACATCACAACATGGTTAGTTCATATTTCAAAGCTAGAGGCTAATAGTCACCCTTGAGCAACCTTACGTCTTGAGCAAGGAACTCAATGGCAACAGCTCATGGATCAATGTTGTCTGAACCTACAACTTTTCGGTTACCACCTCAGACCTTCAGTCACTAGGCTACATCACACCAAATTGTACCTTGTCTAGAATTGTAGCGCAGCACCAGTTTCTCTCCAGTTCTCTGGATGTTCCCCAGTACATAGAGGCAGTGTCCCAGGCTAGTTGTGAGTGGGGAATCGTGGGAAAGGGACAGGCTGAACTGGAAGTCTGTCAGAGGGAGAGAAGAAACAAATTCCCAGATGTCTGTCCATGGATCGTACCTCTCCACAGCGGTGTAGAGGCCTGTGCTGGAGTCAGGAGTCACAAGGGAATCCAGATACCAGCCGCCCACAGCAAAGATTCTCCCCTCACACACAGCTGCGCTGAAGTGACGTCTGTGCTGAGAGGGATCATGGACAATCACATTTGAACATTGGCCTTTATTTCTGCATATCTGATAATTATCAGATGGTAAACGTGGGTTTTGGGAATGAGACCTTAAAAAGATAGTTCACCCAGAAATAAAAATGCTGTCATTAATTACTCACCCTCATGTTGTTCCAAACTCGTAAGACCATTTTTCATCTTCGGAACATAAATTAAGATATTTTTGATCCGAGAGCTTTCTGACCCTCCATAGACAGCAAGGGTCCTACCACGTTCAAGGTCCAGAAAGGTACCAAGAACATCGACAAAATAGTCTATGTGACATCAGTGGTTCAACCGTAATTTATGAAAATACTTTTTGTGCACAAAGAAAACAAAAATAACGACTTTATTCAACAGTTCTTCTCCCCTGAGTCACCCAGACGCCATTATGGAGAGTACCACGACGCATACATGTGCTTTGAACGAAGGTCTTACGGGTTTGGAACGACACGAGGGTGAGTAATGACAGAATTTTCATTTTTGGGTGACCTATCCCTTTAAACCTGTTCCAGGTTATACTATTATACAGTAGGTCATCAGGTTGGAACATGATGAACTGGTTTGTTACTGGTCAAAGATCTACTAGACCTGACCAGCTTGATCAAGATGGTCTCGCGGTGCAGTTAGGTACCCACCTACTTGTAATTAAGCTGGGCATCTATTTAAACCACCTTGGACCAGCTAACGACCAGCTTGAAACCTTAAGAGTACATGAGTGTACTATCATTGGCAAAGATATTGACCTTTATCGTAATGTTCATACCTTAATCAGAGGAGCTGTCGATACCCATTGACTGGTAAAAGGGTTGTAGCGGAAGGAAGCCATCTTGAACTCATAACCCTTCTTCACACGGTGTCTATAACCCCCTATGAGATAGAGGTAATTATAGAGAACCGCTGTGGTGAAGCACCACTTATCTGCCCAAAAAGGCAGATCTGTGTGAGAACTCCATTTCCCATCATCCCCATCTTCCTCCAGCCTGAAGAGCTTTCGAGCGGCATCTGTTTCCGGGTCATTCCTTGAGGTCAAGTTCTCCTTTCTCAAGCAGCATAATTGTGGAGTTCCATTTGACCTTAATCTGAGAAGCTCTGCTTTAAAGTGTGGATCCAAGCCCTTACTCAGGTGTGGACGCTCCAGTAGATACTTGCTCAGGTAGGTTAGCACAGTCTCTTGGAGCTCCTCACTGCAGAGTTCCTCTGCCAGCTGTAGATAGCCTAAGCAGGAGCGCTCCGTTAGGGCCTGAGAGAGGGCAATCAGTAGACGATTCGTGAAACCGGAAGCAAGCAGGTAGGTGCTCACTCGTAGGTGTCCCCCAAGGAGGTCTTCAGGAACACAGAACCGCTGTAGGAAGCAGAATTGTAGAAGGTTGTGAAAGACTGGAGAGGGAACGTGTTCAAGGTGCACCAGCTGTTCGGACGTCTCTCTCATGCAGGAGTGGGACAGAGCCTTGAAATACTCACTGCAGTCTGCAAGCTTCTCTAGATCCACCTGGAAGTAAGTGCCAATAGGCATTTACATCATGTGTTTGTGGGCCAAGGTTCTGTGGTTTATGTGTATGCTGTTGTAGGTACTCACATGGAAAGTATGTGTGCTGGTTTGAACCATTACCATTGGTCCGTTGCTCTGGTGTCGATAGGTCCTGTACTCTTGATTTGTTCTCCAGACATCTGACTGTAGGTTATCAGACTTTTTTTCTACGGCATCAGAACCTGCCTGTCTGAACTGAACCCAGTTTAAACTACGTTTGAAGCACAAACACCTCTGTATCTGTCCTAAACTCCTTTTTAACCATGTGCAAAAGTACATTAATGCCACAACTATAACCTGCCATAAATTAGCCATGTTCTCATTTAGCTAGAATACTCTAATAAAGGTTTTGTATGCCTCTTCAGCTGTTGCTAATGTTGCATTAGACTATCATACTAAATGTTGCATAGACTACAATACTAAAAAAAAGCCTGACTCACAATCCCAGCCAAGGCCATGTCATTCCATGGTGAAAGGAGGATAAATCCAGCCTGTTTTTTTTTGGTAGATCATGCATGGTTGTTTTCAAGACTCAATATGGTGCCTGTGTGCCAAAGCAATCGCAGTAGAGCTATTTTAGGGAATTGCTGGAACAGGAAACAAAATATGGTGGGCCCTTCTGTTCAGTCTACTGCATTACACAACACTTGAACCATGTTGGGAACCAATGATGCTTGATTAATATACTTTATATGGATCTATGTATTTAAAACATTTTTTCTTAACATAATTTTTGAACTGTTACAGTAGTAGTGTTTTGAATAGTGCATTATCTTGCATAAAATATATTGTTCAAATATGACATATGGCAGAAATGATTAAACCCAAAACATACATCTCTGTAGATCACCATTTTTTGGAATGGAATTCATAACCCTTCTGGCTAACAGCTCTTTAACCTTCAGGTTACTCCTAAAAATTCAAATACAACATTCACACCAGTGTCAGCATGATTTTTTTTTTTAATGAGCAAAATCAATGGATACCTGCATTGCAAAGGAACATAAGGAAACATATCAGAGACAAGTCTACAGTATAACTTGAATTAGACAAAGCAATAATAGAAATTAACATTGGTTTTAACAGTGCCATTTCTTCTCAACTCAATATTAAGAATCACAGATTAAGAATCACAGATTCAGTATCAACAATGGAGCATGTTAAAGTGGCCTAGCCTAAAATGTTCATGGTCCCTCAATGTTTCTTTTGCCCCTGAATTTGCTACTACATATGGGAAAGAAAGCATTGTGAAAACGATACAGATACTTTCGTTTATAAACGGACAAATATATGATCATCAGTTTGAACATTCAAATTCTCCCAATATGATTCCAACAATAAACAATGATTCTTAAGATGATGATGCCATAATTCAGTGTATAATGCTACTATCCTTCATTTGTATTAATTCTGCCACTTTTCAATTGAAGACTCATTCAGAGATGGTTTTACCATTTGGTTGAACGGAACAAAACAATATACTTGCTTTGGACAAGTAAAAAAATATAAATAAGCATAAAACAAATAAAACAGAAAACCACATCAGCAGTTACATAAAGCCAGAACTATGAGTTTATAAATGGGACAAAGGCATTTGGCAGTTTACTACTTAAACTTCTTGAGGTGGTATTTCCTTTATGTGCAGTTCAGACTGTATTTAAACCTATATACAAATGTATACAAGATAGCTGTAGACAATAGTTATTGTTACATATCAATATGGCAGAGCAAAGACTGGTCGAATCCTAAGCAAAACACAGAAAAGCATAGCTCAAAACATTATTTCCAATTACTATTTTTTTTTTTTCAATTGAAAGTTAAATGCCATCAAAATGATAAAGAAAGAGTAGTTTATGAGCCATTCTGAAACTAATTAACAGACTCCTGAGTTTGAAAAAGACGTGCTATGTATTTCACAGTATGTAAATATAGGAAGGATACGATATGATTTCGCAATATTTTAAAACTCTGGAGGAGGAAAATTAAAAGCTACTATGCTGTTTTTATTTTCAGATGAAAGTACAAACAAATATAGTATTTGAAACTAGGGCACAACAATAAAGAGACATCACTGGACCCTGTGGTTTACACAGTAATTACAATGGATGGTTTGATTCTTCACAGAATTAATAGATAATGTTAACCACACGCAAGTTAGATAAAATGTAAACATAAAATATTCAAAAAATGAAGTTACGTTATTATAAACAAAGTGACAAAATGAATTTTACAGTTCGCTTTGTACAATGAAGAGGTACGAACAGTACGTGAATTGTATCTAGGTTTCAGTCACAAACCCCACCCGAGTTGCAGATAATTTGTAAATTTTTACCTTTTTTTTGGAAGGGACAAGAACAACTATGAAGCCCTACAAAATGTGACTTTAAGGCAGGGTATCTTTGGACTTTTCATGATTTAAATTAATGTTCCCCAGGATGAACCGTTCTCCGACAGTCCTAATTGTTTTGTACTGTGCCCTTTCTTGAATTAAAAAAAATCAATACCTAAACAACTGGTGATGCAAAATGATATCCTGAAGCACATGCTGCAAGTGCAATTTAGGAAAAGAGCTTCTTCTGTTTGAAGTATGTGTCAAACCTATGCTGTGCATAGTCCTGGAGAAAAACAAGAGATAGAGACAGAAATGAGGTGGAATGGCCTTCTGTTTTACATGCCTTCAGATCAGTGATAAACAGAGGGGATTTGTTCTGCATACATACTTATCTTTACTGTATACAGAACTATGATGCTGTTTGAGCTCTCAGAATTTAGTATTACTCATTTGTTTATGGGTAATTGACAAATAACATGGATATGTACTACAAACTTTATATGAACGTATAAATGAAAATTTATATTTTAGGAGCTATATTGGCCACCACTGACATGCAGTTACTGATCAAATAATTATCAAGTAATTATTTTAATTCAATGACAGTCCTAAAAAATAATCATAGAATGATTAGAAAAATGTTTGTAAGGTTTATAATCTGTTTTTTTGTGTGTGTGTTGTGATATATATACATTTTTTGAGTTTACCATATATCCAAACTCGATTTTGGAGATCTTGGCCTGAATAATGGACCACAAACCCCAGAGGAAATGAGACGCAAGGGCAAACCTGTTTGTGTGCATGTGATTTGGAGACAAACAGATAGAAAGGTTACTAGGTAAAGGTGAAAATACATCAAACGGTACACAGTGGTGCTTTTCCCATGTTATGTCAATAAAAGTCTGATACTAAATACAGTTCATACCGGTTTGCCTCAATGATCATGTCCTCTTCTATCCTGGCTTGGTCTGCAGGTGCAACGCCTCCCTTTTCTGACAGATAGTGTCTGATAAAATGTAACTGAAAAACAAACCACAAACAGGCTTAAAATAATACCTATAGGAGTATCTATTTTGTTTTGACATTCAAAAATGACTGATATTGTCCCCTGCCCCATGATACAATTTAAAATCATTTCTAATGCTTTTAAATATTAACATTGTATGCTGCTGACCTCTATAGAAGTTATTGTGATAACCTTTGACACACTTTTTATGTCAGGTCAGTTCCAAAACTTTCCACTAGATGACAGCATCACCAAACTATATCTACATTATGTCCAACACAAATGATCTCTTACAACTATGACAAATCATTTGTCATCAATTTGTTAGACAAATACCAAGCACAAATAAATGTCAAATATAATTTATGATGATGCTGTATTGCATGTGAATAAGAAAAAAATAGTATTAAAAAAAATAATAATAATACAATTAATCTGGCATATTGTAATGATTCTAAATTTTCAGGTTTTTATTCACATTTTTGTATCACCATCATTTATCCCTTAATATATTGGATAGCATATTAAACTCACAATTTTTAAAGATGGATTTAGTGAACATAGTAGAAAATTTTAAATAATTTCACTTCAACGTGAAAGATTTTTAATGTCTGAATAAGGTTTTATTGGGAATACTGCTTTAATTCATAATCATTTTATAATTTCCTCAATTTTACTTTCTATCCTATGATGTTTTATTTGTACAACACAATATCCAAATAAACTGAAATTTATTTTTCAGTCGACCGTTTATAAATTGACCTTTGTTAAGACTTTTTTCTTGTCTCATCTTGTGTAATATTAAGACCATTAATGATAGGCTGTAGTGTGTGGGTGAGCAGGCTGTGACTCACCTGCTGTTGTCTGTTGGGATAATTCTCCACCTTTGCCTTGTAGAAGGGCCACTGGTCATATGTGTAGTCATATATCCATTCACAGAAATGATTCCCAAAATCAAAGCCTCTGCAATCAGAGCAGACCAAAAGAATAGTTCATCAGAGCTGCATTTATCATAAACTACAAAATGATGTACATGTATGTTATACAGGGTAGTTTTACCTGTAGTTATAGCTGCTGTATTCAAAATCAATAAGCATTAGTTTGTCAGATGAATTCTCTCGGCCATCTAACATGAGGATATTGCCTGAAGAACAAAGTATGATTTTATAGGTGAAAGGGCAGATATGTTACATAATGGTACAACACAACAGTGACTGACAGACTCGTATCAGATCACCAGATTAGGCAGTTGGCAGGACTCTGGTATGCGTGTACGAATGCGAATGTGATATCTCTTACCTTCCTGTACGTCATTATGGCAGAACACAACTGGAGAGGGAGTAGCTGCCAGCAGTGACCTGACAGAGAGAGAGAAATGGCACATGATTAAGTGCTACTTTATCACATTGCTCTTATAAACCTGCTTTTAAAATGATTGTTTTCATTGTTTAAAAGCCCATTGAACA
>JAFVLL020040039.1:0-7500 GCA_021397915.2 Tor tambroides | reverse complement strand
GTCATATTTTATTACCATTGTCTAAACTGTAGCGAATAAACTGTGATAATGTGAGAAATGCTTAAGGTGTCTGAATAAATTTTGGTTTGACTGTATTTCTCTACCCATGTAACTGACTGGTCCTCTCCAGGATTATAAACTGGTCTTCGGGAATCATAAAGGACTGGCGAGTCAGCGCTGGCACGGCGGCGTCGCGACCATCGAACACAGTCTAGGGGACGAGGTTTGGGGCGTTGTGTGGAGGATGAACATGTCGGACCTCGAGTCCCTCGACAGGTAGATGCTTTCAGACCCCAAACACACACATACAGTACACTCAAAAATGCTGGGTTGTTTCAACTCAACTTTGGGTCAAATATGTACTAACCCAACTTTTGGGTTAAAACTGTATCACCGGCGGGCCCAGTGGCACTATTTTTTTGGTTGTCTTTGTTCTCCATCACATATTTTAGTAATTAAAGCTTAAAACCTCAGAATTCATCCTGTGAAAACCATTTTTAAATCAGACATTGCATTTCCATGGAAATGGTACTTTAAAATCTTTTAGCAGTCTCCTCCCCTAAGTGGGAGGAGTCAAGTATCAAATCACAAAATGTATTAAGGCCTTTTAGAATCAAAATTTTATATAATCTTGACAAAATACCTATTGCAGGAAAGGTCTGAGTCTCAAAATTATTGACCGAGAAATTTCGACATTTGTGACAGAAAAATGCATTTTAAAAAATTCAATGGCGTTTTGATGGCACCCGGTGGCTGTTTGTGGTATAACGCCCTAAATAAAATCTCACAGGAACCTCAATTTTTTTTATCAACTTCAAATTTGGAACATAACTTATTTAGACGTAACTCTTTAATTTGAGCAATTTTGGATTCAAAAATATTTTGTAAAATAGTTGTTTTATATAAAACAAAAAATTTGTACAGTCCAACCTTAGGTCTGTATTCCAAAGCGTATTCAAGAATTATAATTTAAGTTTGGATAGTGCACTTTCACGTCTATGTTCAAACATGAGGGGTGACATTTAATGTAAAAATTTAACCCAACAGCTGGGTTAGTCCATATTTGACCCAAAGTTGGGTTGAAACAACCCAGCATTTTTAGTCCGAGATCTTGATGTAGAAACGTAGCAGTAGTAAGTGAGTGATGGAGCTCTTCATGTCTGCTGGATGCTCCTCTGCAGGCAGGAGAATGTGAAAATGGGCACCTACAGTCCAGTGGAGGTGAACGTCTCCACCAGCGGACAGGACCTCAGCTGTCGGACGTACATCATGAACAGCTGCATTTATGCACCACCTTCACCGCAGTATCTTCAGGTACGGTCTCCTGCGCGCTTTAACAAGTCACAGAAATACGGCTTTTATCAGGATTAAGCTTAGTTTAGGACAGTGGCTCACAACACTTTTCAATTCAATTCAAGTTTCTTTGTATAGCGCTTTTCACGATGCAAATTATTGCAAAGCAGCTTTACAGAAAATTAAAGTTTCTATATTATATTCAGTAGTAGCTTATCAGTGTTGATGTCCATATGGCAGAAATGTACAGTAAGAATCATGCAGTTAGCAAAATTTTGCAGCAAGCAAAAAAATGACGTTTTCAACCCAAGCTAAAGAATGATAATGTGCATTTGATCAGATGTAACTGACGTACAAGATTATGGGGTGCATTATGTGAATACTTGGCTGAAGAGATGTGTCTTTAATCTAGATTTAAACAGAGAGAGTGTGTCTGAACCCCGAACGTTATCAGGAAGGCTATTCCAGAGTTTGGGAGCCAAATGTGAAAAAGCTCTACCTCCTTTAGTGGACTTTGCTATCCTAGGTACTACCAAAAGTCCAGAGTTTTGTGACCTTAGGGAGCGGGTTGGATTGTAGCGTGACTAGTTAGGTACGCAGGAGCTAAACCATTTAGGGCCTTATAGGCAAGTAATTATATTTTGTAACTGATACAGAACTTGATAGGTAGCCAGTGCAGAGACTGTAAAATTGGGGTAATATGATCATATTTTCTTGACCTGGTAAGGACTCTAGCAGCTGCATTTTGGACTACCTGTAGGTTGTTTATTGAAGATATAGGAAGACTTTCAAAAAGGAAGCAAGATGGCTTAAAATTACTTAACGTCTGAGACACACTGCACGATTTTAGCAATGCTATAAGATCATTGCATGTCACACTGTGTGACATTGATATAATAAACTTGGCTACGATGTGTGTGTAGACTGTACGTTGATGATGCCTACTGACTTGTACAATATGACGCATGTTACTATAGAAGAATAAAACGATGCCAATCTTTAGTCTGGGACAGCCAAAAATCATTCAGTGTGTTTCAGGCTTCAAAATTAAGATATATCTTATTTTAATTCAACCCCTTAACAAGAAGAACCAGGATTTTCAGTCTAGGATAAATAAGTAAGTATAATTTTAAAAGTGTGATATCTAGACCTGGAAAAACCTTGGAAATTAATGCATTATGCATTATAAAAATATATCATTCTAGTTATTTACAAAAAAAAATTACATAAAAAATGATAAAAATATGAGTAAAAATATATTTTTTTAAATATAATATTTTAGAGCTTGGCATAGCTGGAATAATATTTTTTACTCATAATTTTGACCAAATGGAAATCAATGGAAACTTATAATTCTGTGTGCATTTTTTATGCATTTTATAAATACAGATTATTCTAGTTATTTCTTTTAAAGACTTTTTTTTTTTTTTTTACAATTTCTAACAAATATAATATTTTAGAGCATTGCATAACCAGAATAATATTTTTTACTCACAATTTCTAGCAAATACAATATTCTTAGGCTTGGCATAACCAGAATAATATTTTTTACTCAAAATTTCTAGCAAATACAATATTATAGAGCGTAGCATAACTATAAAGTATACCGTTATTCTGGTAATGCCAAGCTCTAAAATATTTTATCTGGGAATTGTGAGTAAAAAAACAAAGAGACAAAAAGAACATAAAAGCAGTTTCATAAGATGTCACATGATAGTTTTGTATGAGGAACAGACTGAAAATGAAATGGTTATTCATTAATAATCACTTCCTCCAGTGGGTTGTTAACGGCTTCGGTCGAATCTCTGATTCAGAAAGTTGAACTCGGCTCACTTCGATTCGTGAATGAATCATTCAGACTGATTTTGTGAACTGGATCCACTGAAAGATCCGTCACAATACTGTATGAAAATTTCTGAATTAAGAGGAGATTTAGATACCCAATTCTGACTTCCTAGCCTCTATTGTGTGTGAAATCACAGCAGCAACAACAACAACAACAACAGAAACACATGCTTCTCTAAACGGAGTAATCTGATATCATTCTTCAAAACAGAATGTGTTTGTTATTTGTGCTGCTGGCGAAAGGACAATGTTGTGGTGTTTTTTCTGGCTTTTGCTCCGGCCAGCTTTGTATGAGACAATAGAGCACCGCCAGCAACCGGGTCAGTGATACAACAAAAACACATCAAACCGAAGCATCCGGAATATGCACTATAATTTTCATAACACAATACAAGAGTCTCTGCCACAAGATCACTTCTACATATTTATCCATTTAAATTGGACATGTCTCTTTTAGTACATGAAAATAGGCAAGCAGCACATGTGCTTGTTATGCATTTATAAATAAATCTCTATACTGTCTGAAACATTTATATGCAAACATACAATATGTCACATGCACATTAAATAATCTGTACTGTAAAACTTGTCAAATTTAGTTTGCAACACCATGTAATGATGACAAATTATGGTGATTACGGGGTTTCTGCAAATTTATGACTTTAAGACCTGTTTGACCAATTAAAGAAAATTTAAGAAATAAAGGGAACACGCTATGTCAATACTGTATGTTCTCTAAATGTAAATGTTTGAAAATAAAATTTCAACTGATCGCCATTACTTTTTAACAGAGGCGGACAGTAGAAGTATTTTTTACTCTGCTTTAAAAGTACTTTTCAAGTATAACTTTACTTCACAACATTGCAAAGCATAATATTGGACTTTTTACTGCACTACGTTTCATATTAAATATCATTTAATATGTAATTACATTAGAAATCTACACTGTAAAAAAAAAAAAAAGTTGATCAAACTTAAAATTTTAAGGCAACCAGCTTCAGCAGATGTTTGCGTTTTCTCAACTTTTTGTTGTATAAACTTAAAACATGAAGTTGAGAAAAATCTGCTGAAGCTGGTTTCCTTAAACTTTTTAAGTTTGCTCAACTTTTTATTTATTTTTTTATAGTGCTGTAAAAAATCTAAAGTTGAGAGAACTTAAAAAGTTTAAGGAAACCAGCTTCAGCAGATTTTTGAGTTTTCTCAACTTCTTGGTTTAAGTTTATACAACAAAAAGTTGAGAAAACTCAAAAATCTCTTACAAAAATAATTTGCGAAAACTCAAAAAATCTGCTGAAGCTGGTTTCCTTAAAGTTTTAAGTTTGCTCAACATTTTTTTTTTTTTTTACAGTGTATTACTTTCTTACTTTTACTCAAGTAAAAGTAATTCAAAGATTTACTTAAGTACAAGAAATACTACATTTTTAATGCTCTTAACTATTAAAGGTAAAACAAACAACAACTTTTTACTGCACTACATTTCATAAATAATAGTTGTTGTTTGTTTTACCTTTACCTACTGTCCGCCTCTGCTTTTTACACACACAAAAATAGCTTAACTAGAAGAACATAATATAACTTTTACTGTATCTTCTGATCACAATGCACAAAAATGCTGTTCTTCTTCTTTTTGTCTTGTTTTCCAGTGCGAATTTTAAAAAAAATTCTCAAATCAAGATGCAAAAATGGCATATAATAAGATATTTATTAAAGTGATGTGAATTTATGATAAAAAAGGGACAAATATTTGGCAAAGGGCTCAGAAAAATCTACTTCTTGGTAAAACAAGTTTTCATTAGGTATTGACAGATATTTGCTCTTGTTTTAAGCATAAACTCATTTAATTTTGTTCAGTTTCTCAAAAAAACAAGACGTTATATCTTCATCTTTATTTTAGGATGTTTAGATAATTGTACCGGCAAACACGACAAAAATACAGAGGAAGAACAGCACTTTTGTGCATTGTGATCAGAAGATACAGTAAAAGTTATTTTACTTTTTTTTTGTAATGCATGCAACATTTAATGCCATGACTTTATGAATTTAAGATTTTCTGCTCTAAGTCCTTACTTTGTGGAAGGCTGAATTAAGACTTTTTTAATCCAGAAACTCTAATCATGAAGAAGTTGAAAGAAATGGTGTCAGGACCCAAGATATCCTTAATACATTCATTTACATTTTAACCTAAAATCTACATTTAATTTACATGCACTTTGCACTTACAGAAGACAAATAAAAGCAGGTTTTTAATCAAAAATCTAAAACTGTAATAGAAAAAGTCTGACACACTGTTCACTTTACATGATGAACCTTCCTGTCATGCAAGTCTAGATTCCTGCCGAGGGTGTGTTGTCTGTATAACTCAAATGACAGAAATATCTTCAAGATGCCAGTAGAAATGAAGTCCCTTCTGTGTCTCAGGTTATTGTGATGGGTGCGGAGCAGAACGGGCTGCCGGAGGACTATCAGGACAAACTACGGTCTATCGAAACCAACAAATACGAGGGACCTCTGCCTGTGATGGAAGAACTGGAGAAAGCTTTGAAAAAATCCAAAGAAAGGACAGAAGAGATTCAATCTGATGATTAGCGTTGGATTCGCCCTCATAAATGGTGTCTATGTGCACACTAGTCTACAGAATGTACACCACAGCACAATGCTAACAGTTCTGTTTACGCAGACGAGGGGAGGAATGTGCAGCATTTGTAACGTATGGTAGCAAAACAAAATTGCATAAAGTATTTTTGCTGGCAGTCATTGTGTTGTGTTTTGCTTGTGTTATTTTCACTTTTGATTGTTGTAAAAACAACCCTTTTGGAATCTTCATTTATGCCAAAATGTAATAAAATAAAATTAGAGCTGATTCAACCATCATATTTTATAGACAGGACTAGGATTTGAACACTTTCTATTCTCTTTTGATTTTAATGGAAGTTATGGTTTATCAGAAAATCATAATTTCCAAATTCCTGCTTGGAAAAGTGCAACGCAAAACCAGTTTTCCAACTTGAAAATGCACAAGTCCACAAGTGTCAGATATGGTTGTTATAAAGTGATAGTTCACCCAAAAATGAAACTGAAAAAAGTTGATGGTAGCCATTGACTTCCATAGAATTTTTTTTTCCCCCCATACTGTGGAAGTCAATGGCTAGCGTCAATTGTTTAGTTACCAACATTCTTCAAAAAAACTTCAAAAAAACTGAAACTCATAAAGGTTTGGAAGGACTTGAGGGTGAGTAAATGATGAATGAATTTTAATTTTTGGGTGAATTATCCATTTATGTTGCCGTCAAGCTGCTAAAATGGTTGCAATCCCATACTTTTACACTTGACAACTTTTACATTTGTCCCAACATTATACAGAAAAAATATTTTTGAAGAAGGTTATCATCAGGCAAGTTCTCATACTTCATAAACCAAGTGTGTAGAGTTTAGTAGAGATGCTATGACACATCCCTGCCAATATCCAGCAACTACTAAATTATCCCTAGCAATAATTTTGATTGCTCAAGTAAATATATGTGTATGTATAGTTTCCAAACTATCGCTTGTTATGATTTTCAAGGATGTAGAATTAAGTAGAGATGCTATGACATGTTCCTACCAATATCAGCCTCTACTAAATTGTCCCTAGTAATAATTTTGATCAAACAATTAAATGTCTGTTCTCTGCTATTATGCCAAAATCAACCTACACTGTTGGCATAAACAAACACTATCTAGGTAACAAATGTAGGTTATAAAAACTTTGTGGGAACATTTTGAAATGTCCAGATTTCTTGTTGGGGTTGTAATGCTTTTTAAAGGTTACAAAAAAGTTTCTTCAGGCTTGCATCTGATTTTTTTTTTTTCTTTTACACACACCCCCCACATACAGATATCTTTCGTAAATTGCATTGATTGCTCTAAAATATGAGACACCAATGTTTCAGGAGTTTAGGACACAGAATAGAACATGCTTATTCAATAACTGTTCTATTTCCTATTTGGGTTTATGTACATGCTTTATATTTTTAAGATTAACTAAGTTACTGTAACTTAGTCACCACTTGTAGTACAATTGAGTGTACTAGTGTATAAAAGATGGGTTCAAGTGTACTACAAGTGGTAACTAAATACATTAGAGATAGTATGTTAAAAGCGCATTTTAGTTCATATTCATAGTGTCCCAAAATAGCACAGTTGAGTACACTTAGGCTTAGTTTATAGTATATTAAGTACAAAATTAGTGCTTGAAAATAGAGCACTTTAAGTACATTATGGAAGAGTACTTTTTTTTTTTTTAACCTGGGAGCCTATCAGTGTAATACATAAGTAGTCTACCACTATTACAGATATCAAATATTATCACTGTACCATGCTACT
>JAFVLL020040038.1:59677-95838 GCA_021397915.2 Tor tambroides | reverse complement strand
CTGTTATAAAGGTCTCATTGATTTACATTACAAGCATCGGAATTTCATCACTTTTTGTCCATGTAAATAGCAGTATCTGCACTAAATTGCATATTTTTGCTCAGTTTTAGTCAATGAATATGTTTTTACCTCACTATATTCTCACTATATCAGACTATATGAGCCATAAAAGCGTCATGTATCAAATACAATATTCAGCAAAAACTCAAAGTAAATAAAAGTCAGATTTTTCTGACTACTATGGCTTCACAGGTCTGATTTGTGATTTTTCTGTGGGCAGTTACAGCACATGGCCGGTTTTGCTTCATGTGGACTATGAAGACATCTAAAAGCTCCAGCAGGGCTTTGCTCTCAGGAGACTCTGCCTGCAGCGGGCCAAACAATTAATAATTGATTACCTCAGAGCCTGTTCCCTGTCGAGGGGTCTGTTTCAACTGTCTTGGCTGGAAATGGAGAATTGATTTTTTTTGGCATGAGCTTAATTACCAGATGCAGGGCACACTTTGAGTCACAAAGGACGCTTACGTGACGTAAATAGGAAAGAAATGAAGAAGGATGTAGGTGTGTATCAAAGTGGCATCTGATCATGCACATATGCGGTTATTGTCAGGTTCAACTGAATTCTCAGTAAACTGGGTCAGATGGTCACCTGACGATTTAAATATTTCATGCACTACGGTCATGTGATGTGATTTTAATATCACTGATATACTATTTGAGTTTTTAATTCATATTTTGTAGTCGTTTTTATTTTCTGCCTGTTTCAGTTTTAGTTATAGTAATTTTGTTGTCTGTTTTTGACATTTTAAAAACATATGCCTATGTAGTTTATTTCTATATTGTTAATTTTATTATTATTTTTCAGTTTTAGTAATTTTATTACTTCAAATTAAACTAAACAAAAATGTTTAGTAAAATATTTCAGTATTTTTATTTTCATCTATTTTTTTAAATTATTTTTCCAAGTAACAAAAATGTAATATTTTATTTAAAAATGTAATATTTTATAATTATTAGGTTTCTCTTTTTTTGTTTGTTTGTTTTTTGTTTCAATTGCAAATAGCTGCAATAAAATAGTTTTAATGTTTTTTTATATTTTATTTCACATAACATTTATTTTATTTCAAATAATGATTTTTTTTTGTTTTGTTTTGTTTTGTTTTGTTTTGTTTCCTTGGCTGAAATAAAATGTTTAAGTAATTTTTATTTCCCTGTGTTTTTTTATATATATATTTTATTTAAAGTAATGAAAATATTATACAGAGAGAGAAAGAGAGAATTCCCTTGGCAAGTAGCTGAATAATTAAAAAAAAAAATTATTTCAGTTAGCGTTTATTTCAAATAACGAAAAAGTTGTTTTTAGTTTTAGTAAATTGCTAGTAAACAGTATGCAGTAAAGTATGCAGCATGCTAGCTTTCTGTTTCAAACATCATCACTGAACTGTGATCTGTTTATTAGTGACCATCTGCTTCCTTGTTATTATAGATCCCTGGACACTCATTTGCATGAAAAAGCTTGCATCAGCGAGCCTCAGTTAACCTTGAGAAGAAAGTCCTATTTGAGATGATGGTCTAATTCTTAGTTATTCATAAGAACTAACCATAAACAATAACCTTTATAGCATTTATTAATAGTAAACATGAAATTAGTGCAAAGAATGTTTTCTCAGGCTGTTATATAATGGAAATGTTTCTCATCCACCCTTCCAGTAATTCCCAGGCTGACTCTGTAGGATGTGCTGCTGTAAGAAATCAATGCAAAGCTTTAATTGCTGGCAGCGCATTTGCTTTCCATATATGTGAGATATATGTGCTCTCTGTTTTGTAACAAATAAAGCTGGTGCTTTATCACAGTACACAAAATGCAACCTAAAGTGAGTTTATGCTGGCAGAAGTGAGAGCTGATAGTCCTGATGATGGCCAGAGGGATTCATGAGTGTCTTGGAATGACATTTACTGATCAATTAGAGCTCAGCGTCAGCCGGAGGAAACAGCAGAGGAGATGTGTGCTTGAGGAGCTCACATGAAGGTTGTTGCTGACGCCCACCACTGCTGGAAAAAGCTCATTTGGGTCTTTAGACATGCTAAGATGAGAGTGTCAACCAAGACGCCTTTACAGTGTACGGTGGTTTAAATATCAATTTATTTTATGACATTGAGTGCATTCTTTATAGATAAATGTAGTATTTTAAAGCCTCAGCTTTCACAACCAAATTGTCTATATATATATATATATGTGTGTGTGTGTGTGTGTGTGTTTAATTGCATAGTATAGTATATATAATTGCATATAGTGTTTTACTTTAAATTACAAAGATATAGATATCAGGGTTATTATAGGTAACAAACTAAAACCATAAAAAAATGGTTTTTGCTCCTAGAAATAAAATAAATGTTAACTGAAATAAAATAAAGTGCAAAAACAAACTTACTTTATTTTAGATAGTTCCCAAAGCAACATTTTTCATTTTTCATTTAATTAACTTGATAAAAAAATATGAAAACTAAAGTAACTACACCTAAATCTGAAAGAAAAATTATAAAACTATATAGACATGTTTCTAAAAAACAAAAACTAATAAAAATGACAAAAACACAATGAAATTACTAAAACCTGAAGGAAAACGAACATGGAAAATATAAAAATAACAAAAGTTAAAACATTAATAAACATCTTTTGTGGAGCGTTTATTTCTTCATCTCTCAATCATCATTGCACTGCATTGCATTATATGTTTGGATCATTTCAATCTCATCTTACTAAGACATATTATTGGAGATATAGAGTCACCACTGATATTTATTACTTTAGTCTCTCATGAGCTGATGTCTCTCTGATCTCACCTTGATGAGGGCCTCGAGCTCGGCTGGAGAGACGCAGGGGTTCCTCTGCAGGAACAGGGCCTTCTCCTGCGTGATGCTGTCCTTCTGGTTGCTCTCGAAGGGTTGCTCCAGCGCGCAGAAGGCCAGACCGCCGCACACCAGGTACATCACCACCACCACAAACACGGTCACCACCGTCTTCCACTTCATGACCGAGTGCAGAGCAGACCCGTCTGCGCCCGCGTCCATCCCTGTCACCACGCTGGCCGAGCGGGACGAGATGGAGAGGCGCGGGAGAACACAGTGACCGTTCGCTTTCACCTCACAGCCCATCGGGTTCTGCATGGCCGCTACGCTGGCCTGAACCAGACTGGACTGGACCGCACCGGACTGGACCTTCTTCGGCAGGACAATATTTGTCTGAACAGCCACTAAAAAGAGACAAGGATAAATGAATTAACTGGAATTATTGCAACCAAAATGAACATCATATTGCATAGATCCTTTAGCTTTTTATAGATTATAAAGCCCTAAAGGAGGTTTTTGTCTCAGACAGGATTATTAAAACCATAAAAACATTTTTGTTACCTGAGGATAAAAAAAAACTAAATATTGTTACCATTTTTAGGATTTTTGGCTAGTTTAACTTGATGTATTAATATAACTAAAACTGAAACAAAAATTAATAAAAAACTATATAGACATTAAAAAAAATAAAAACTACAAATTAAAATGAAATGAAAAATGGAAATTAAAAAATAAAATTACTAAAATGAACTAAAGTGAAAGCGGAAAATACAAAAATAACATTTTATTCAAAATATTAACAAAATTATAATAGTATGATGCTGAAATAACACTGGTCTCCGATGTGTTTTATTTATTGAAATGAGAGAAATGTTAGTATAGAGCTCATCTTATGTTCACAGCATCTTAGATTATTTTTCTGAAAAGACTGATGAGAAATATTTGAGTTCATATTGAGATCTCTGACTTCTGATTGCAGACTTTGGTATCTTGACGAATCTGAGAACAGTTTGAGACATTGTGGAGATCTCATCTGAAATTCTAAGAGATGTCAGAATAATGGGATCGTTTTTCTCAGGAGAAACTTCTGAAGACTTTAATCTCCATTTCATCTCATTTCTGTGTAGAAATTATTTGCAATTATTTGTGAAATTTACTAGCAATTGACATTTTTTTCTTCTTCAGCAATTTATGAAATATAGTGTTATACATATTTAATTCTACTATGTGATTTTTTTAACCATGTTAAACAATACACAAAGCATTTAAATAACAGCTGATAATCACAGAGCGCTGAGGTTCATGCATGAAGACGGTGGTATAATTCAGCCCATTAGTAACACGAGTCATAGATCCTGAAGTCGTGATCTGTGAGTCTCCTGAGAAGCTTTAATCTAATTGTCTGTTTAAGCAGCGGCGAGCACTCAGAGAAGCACTCCAGGTTATGACTTTACCACTGTAAAGAGATGCTCTCAGATTCAGAAGACAATATATTTCTTTTTCTAAGGTGTTGTGGCGCGGCCTTATCGCTCATGAACGGGTGAGAGGTGAGATCCAGTGTTTCTAATGAACAGATGATATCTTGAGAAGGACAAAGCCATGCAGGGCCCCTACTGAGAGTCATTCATGTGCTCACGTGAGCACAGCTGCGTTCGGTCACCCTGTTTAAACATTCAGCGCTGCCTTTGTGGGGGACGGTGGGCGGAGCCTGTGAGTCACAATGATGTAATGCTCAAACCACCCCATAATTTATGCAGGCTCCGCCCCTCAGCATGCTTCAGTACAGTCCCTTTGTAAAAATGAAACAGAAAATGATGCAAGTTTGGGATTTATGAAAGCCCACATGGATTAAAAGTATTAATTCAATAAACTGAACTTGCATTTGTTGTATTGCCTAATAATCAATAAATGCACTTGAACAACCATCATTTTTGACTTTGAGTGACTCGAGGACACCAATGTTAGTACATCTGAGACATAAAACCTGTCAGTCCAGCCCTCACCAATCAATATCCAATCAGGCAGATATACAAACATTGATGAACATGTCCATGAAAATTTAACAAGAACAGTTCAATGAAAATACAATAACCCTTTCTGATATATACATTGATTACAGTAATGACATTATTTTGTGATTTGTAAAGCACTCGGAGTATATGAAATGGTATATATTTCCAATTTATAATTTGAAAATCATACTTCATTATATATATATATATATATATATATATATATATATATATATACACTTTCTATTTATTTTCTATTGATATAAATATAGCCTGTATATTCAACAATAAAAAAATGCTATATATATACTACAATACTATATATTTTACAGTGTGTATACACACACGTGTGTGTGTGTGTGTGTGTGTGTGTGTGGGTGGGTGTGTGTGTGTGTGTGTGTGTAAAGAAAGAAAGAAAAATAAATCTGATGATCTGATGATTAAAAAAACAACAAAAATACCAGCAATAATCTAACAGACCAACCTGAAATTAAATGTTTTCTCTCATTAAAAAGTGCAACAAAACCTCAAATGTTGTAAAAGAATGAGCCCAGCTTGAGTGAAATAACCAAGTGACACAACTAACCTTGTTCAGGGTCCCAGTTCACCTGTTTCCTCGGATTCTCTAACGGGAATTTCATGATGATCACGCCTTTCCGTATCAAGCTTTTCCAACAGTATGTACACAGTTCAGAGAGACTGTAACACTTTACATTCTCGCTTCTCTCTAAGTGTTTGCTGCTTCAGAATAAGCGAACGCTTCAAACCCGAGAGCGCAGTGATGAAGATGAGGAGGAGAGATGCTCGCGCACGCCTTACTCTCTCTACACTGCCCACCAATGCGAGACCACCCAACATCTCTCTCTCTCTCTCTCTCTCTCTCTCTCTCTCTCAGCAGCAGCTTCTCACTGTCATCCCTTTGAGGAAAGCTAATAAAGGAAACGTCTGCTGAGAATCACACGGAGAATCTGGGAGCGTCTCGCGCGTAAATCTGCACTTGCCTTTGTTTCAGCGTCTCATCCTTTGTGTCAGGATTCCCACACTCACTAAAACAGCTCTTTAGTCATTCGTGCTCGTTATAATAACTGATATGATCGTGTCGTGTTGAAGTTGACAGATAGAAGTGATACTCACTGATGAATCCGGCGTGAACGCGAGGCAGAAGCAGCTGAGAGCCGGTGCACATGGAGAGCTGGAGCGGAGGGCTGGACTGACTCACCAACAGCAAATCAACGATTACACACAAATATGAATTATTCATTACGACTCTGGGTTGTATTCAAACCATAAGCACCTTCATAAGAATGTCAAAATCATCATATAAGAGTGCATTCATTTACCCATTACTGAATATGTTTATGAATTAAATATGCCAATAATATTCTTATATAATATTCAGCATATATTAACAAAAATAAAATTGATATATTTTTAATTATATAAATATTACAACAATGTTATTATCTAACGTTTAACATTGCATATTGTTAAATTTATAATAATAGCTATATTTATTTAATCATGATATAACTTATATTTAATTATTTTTATTATTTCATAATAATAATAGCCATAGTTAATTGTTTCATAATAATATTTGTAATAAATAAAATTGATAAAAATAAAACTTTTTTATTAATTATTTAAATATGACAACAATATTATTATAGAATATTTAACATTTCATATTGTTAAATATTATATTAATAGCCATATTAATTTATTTAATAATCATATAAATTGAATGTAATTATTTTTTAAAATAAATTAAATATGATAATATTATATAATATTTAACATCACAGGTTGTTAAATATCATAATATGGCTATTTAATTATTTAATAATAATATAAATTATATTAAATTATATTTATTTGTATTTATTTTATTATTATTACGTTAAATATTATAATAATATTACAATTCAGTTAGCACTAGCTTTTGCCATCAGCTATCACTCATTTATTTTCTGTATTGCAAATCATATATGCATTTTTAGTAACATTTTATATATTTTATTCATTTTAAATTTGAATAAAAACAATTTAATATTGACAACATTATATAATATTCAACGTTACATGTTGTTAAATATCATGATATAGCTATTTAATTATTTAATAATATAAATTATATTTAATTATTTTTATTTATTATTTAAATATGACAATATCATTTATGTTGCAAATATTACATTTAATATTATAATAATAATAATGCAATTCAATTAGCACTAGCTTTTGCCATCACTCATTTATTTTCTGTATTGCAAATCATATATGCATTTTTTAGTAAAATGTAATATATTTTAACAGTTTTAAATTTGAATAAAATGTAATTCAATCTAAATAATATTCACTCATTATAAAGTTGTTCAAGACATAAACACTCACAGAATAATGTAAAAACCATAATAAATTACCCCATTACTGTTACTGTAGGATACTGTATTTTTTTTTAATATGACAATAATACTATTATATATTTTTTAACACAGCATATTGTGGAATATAGCATTAATAATACATTCAATATCATGTGTATTCTGTATAATAATATCACTCTTCTGTATTACAAATGTGATTTTTTTTTAACCGCAGTATTTAAATGTGAAATGTCTTTGAGATGCTAATTATGCTGTCTCATGCTCAGCTCTGTGAAATGACATTTACAGGAAGGATATAGTGTTCTTCATCATCATTTGCTGATGTCTTCTGTATGCATTGAGCAGGAACCCCCCGGAGATTCCTCATGAAATATTGATGAAACTGTACTGCACCTCCTTAAGACTCCTCATCCGTTAGTAATGGCATGACATCATAACCACATGTGCATTTCTGTATATGAAATATTCAATCTCAAATGAAGATAAATATTGGTAAATCTGTTTACTCTGATACACCTATACAGATTTATTTATTTATTAGACAATTTTACACTTTGACTATCTCATATTTTGTGTTGTGTCCTATTTAATGAGAGAAAATTTACAAATTTATGTGTTTAAAATAGTCATGTTTGCATGCAGTTCATTTACATATTACAAAATATTACTCAAACTTCATATTCAATCTTATTTTGTCTCATTCCAAGGGTATAAATTTAGTATAGAGATGCTAGGGACATGTCCCTATCTATATTCAGCGATTTTTCTGTCAGAATCATCGTTGGTTCAATTAATTTTTAATATTAAAATAAAATGATATACAGCCCAATTAAGACACACACTGCTCTGATGCTAACTTAAAAAGCTCTCTTTATTAATTATCGCTAATAAATCGCTAGTTCAGATCATGTATCGCAAATCATTTGATTCAAAGTGCATATCGCGAATCATTTGAATTAGATCGGGTCATCGGGACTTCGGTGCAGGTTCGCGAATCATTTGATTCAGATCGGGACTTCGAAGGGTGAATCGTGAATCATTTGATTTAGATTGGAACTTCTGAGCGGGTTCGCGAATCTTTTGATTCAGATTGGAACTTCTGAGCGGGTTCGTGAATCATTTGATTTGGATCGGAACTTCTGAGCGGGTTCGTGAATCATTTGATTTAGATCGGAACCTCTGAGCGGGTTCGTGAATCATTTGATTTAGACTGGAACTTCTGAGCGGGTTCGCGAATCTTTTGATTCATATTGGAACTTCTGAGCGGGTTCAGATCGGAACTTCTGAGCGGGTTCGTGAATCATTTGATTTAGATCGGAACTTCTGAGCGGGTTCGTGAATCATTTGATTTAGATCGGAACTTCTGAGCGGGTTCGTGAATCATTTGATTTAGATCGGAACTTCTGAGCGGGTTCGTGAATCATTTGATTTAGATCAGAACTTCTGAGCGGGTTTGCGAATCTTTTGATTCAAATTGGAACTTCTGAGCGGGTTCGTAAATCATTTGATTTAGATCGGAACTTCTGAGCGGGTTCGTGAATCATTTGATTTAGATCAGAACTTTTGAGCGAGTTCGCGAATCTTTTGATTCAGATTGGAACTTCTGAGCGGGTTCGTAAATCATTTGATTTAGATCGGAACTTCTGAGCGGGTTCGCAAATCTTTTGATTCAGATTGGAACTTCTGAGCGGGTTCAGATCGGAACTTCTGAGCGGGTTCGTGAATCATTTGATTTAGATCGGAACTTCTGAGCGGGTTCGTGAATCATTTGATTTAGATCGGAACTTCTGAGCAGGTTCGTGAATCATTTGATTTAGATCGGAACTTCTGAGGGGGTTTGCGAATCTTTTGATTCAGATTGGAACTTCGGAGCGCATATCGCAAATCTTTTGATTTCGCAAATCTTTTGACTTCGGAGAGGGTTCACAAATTTTTGATTCAGTTCAGAACTTCGTAGTTGGTTCACAAATCATTTCGTGAATTGAAAGATTCGTGATACGCTCTCCGAAGACTCGATCTAAAATAATGGTTCGCAAATCATTTTTCAGACCGGAACTTCGGAGCGTGGATCGCGAATCATTTGATCCAGATCGGGACTTCGGAACAGGTTCGCAAATCTTCTTTGCTGATTTCAGTGCTGATTTTTTTATTAAACAGTACAAAACATCAAACCATTAAGGCAGTACAGTTATAAAAACAGACAAAGAAAAAATAAAGAAATCGAGTATACAGCTACAAATCCTTTAAGAAAATTAACCAAAACAACAAAAATAAAACCAATAACCAAAATTAACAGTATAATTTTTTGTAAGGGATGTATTGCCAGGTAAAAAAGAAGTAATACATTTATTTACACCTTAAAAGGACACAAATGCAGAGATGCAGTTTTGACTGCTTTAGGATTCCTCTGATTCTACTCGTATAGATGAAATATGAACAAAGAAAAGAGAGGTTGAGAGACAGATTTTTGTTTATGTGAAATTTAGCTAGCAGGAAACACAAATTAATTAGGTTGTATTTTGCTATTCTCTTTTGAGCGGTCAAAAAATCCAAAGAAAACGTCTGCTGCTGTAATGTTGCTGGTTTCACATAATCAAAATTGTGTAATTATTATCTGATGAATATGCTAACATAAAAAAGCTCTCTTAATTCATAAAGAGAGCTTTTTTATGTTAGCATATTCATCAGATAATAATTACACAATTTTGATTATGTGAAACCAACAACATTACAGCAGCAGACGTTTTCTTTGTATTTTTCTTTGGATAGCTTTATATATGTTAGCTATTAATATAATATAATATAATATAATATAATATAATATAATATAATATAATAGTATTTCTGTCTATGCCCAACAATGTCAAAATCAAACCTATGCCCTAGTCTCGTTCCTTCCCGTTTTAAATGACTGTAGTTAGCGGAAAGTGCGAGAGTTAGAAACAGATTTGGGCAGTAAGAATACAAAATGTTTTCACACATGTGCTTATATTTCATGTTATGTTATTTTACATTATTAAAAATAGCAAGACTACCGAGTTGAAGTTGCGGATGTGCGTGATTACGTTACCTACTATATGACGTCAGACGCACGCATAGCAACCAACATGGCGACGGCGAAGCTTCACGGTAGCGAGGACAGATAGCTGGCAGCTTGCAAAACATCTGTGAAAGATGATAACTGTGAATATACAACAAAATATATTTATTTATCAAGTATTATTAATTTGACTGCATTACCTCAGACGTTCATATGAACATTAAACACGATGATTTCCGGTGAAACACGAGTATTGTGAGTATGAGATTCGTGCCAGAGTTTCTCATCATGGACACTAAACCAGGTAAATAATATTCGCCAAATCGAATATAATAATCTGACCAAACACAGACGATTATAATCTCTTTGATTCGTTTTTTTATATTCATAGTATGTACATTTAAAAGAGACGCATTAAATTATGTTCCCTTACAACACTAAACAAAAAGTACCATGGTATTACCATGGTTTTTTAGGCATGGTGCCCTTGTAATGTTATGTATTTGGACGTTAATATCATCATTGTTTTGGAAAATGTTACATGATAAAACCAAAGTAATGCCATCTGAGACCATTTGATTAGTTGTTTTCTGATGGGGATGTTAGTATGAAATCTCATTTCAGGCGGTTATTTATTAATATTGATGTATTTATTGTGTCTGGTGGATTATTAAAGTCTGTAAAGGCTCTAATATTCTTCTTTCAGGTTACTGTCTTGGCTCATCTGGCAAACTGATGAATCAGTACATGATTAAAGACCACATGTTGTCACATTATAGAAAGCTGTATTCAGCCAAAGGTAATTCAAATACATGCCGCTGTTATAAGGATGACAAGTTTATAGTTTTTACATCGTTATCATCAAGGCACTGGCTGATGTTTCTTTTTATTGGGTTTCCTTTATGCCTTATTCATTTGTCTTTTTTATATACCTAACCACTTCTTTTGTTTTCTTTTAGCTGTTGTGGACTGTTCAGTGCCTAAGAGCATGCATAGCAATGTCAAATGTAAGTAAACCTGCCATGCCACAAGTCCACTTTATGCTCAAATAATTTAGCAATTTAAATTATATTAAATCTAATGTATGAATTTATATAATGTCAGTTTGTATAAGTTCATGTAATAAATACAATTAAATATTTTATATATTATATAATATAAATACATTATAAAATATATTTAACCAGATATCAGTATTATTTATATAATATAAAAGTAATATATATATATATATATATATATATATGTATATGTGGCCTTAACTTCTATGTACTTACATTTAAATTAATCATTTGATACAATGCACTTATTGTGTACATACATGTTTTTACATTGTACTTATAATTTTAAAAATACCTATATGTAATTACATCTGTAATTACATTTATAATTACACTGTTGACCCATCCCTTACACCTTAGCCCATCCTTAAACCTACCCATACCAGCAAACCTGTCCCTAACCTTACCCACATCCCAGCAGCAAAAGTGTTTTGCAATACAATATGAACACAATAAGTACACTGTACTTATTTTTTATGTAAGTACATAGTAGTTAAGGCCACCTAATATAAAGTGTGACCATATATATATATACATTTAAAATAAAATATTTTATATTATATATATAATATAAATGCATTATAAAATAGATTTAGTCAGACAGTTATATTGTTTATATTACATAAATTTAATATAATGTATACATTTCTATACATATATATAAATTTCATATAGAATATATAACGTATACATTTAAAGTATCATAAATATCAAATCTGTACATTTATATAAATGTATGTAATATATCAAATAAAATATTTAAAATAATATATCAAATAAAATATATTTTAAAATTTATTTAGCCAGTTATGAATTGTTGTAGTAGTACATTAATTTAACATTTTCTTGATGATTTTTTTGAATAATTTTTGTAGATGTTGATCAAAAGCGCCGTGAACAGTTAAGGAAAGACACTTTGAGTCAATCAGGAAGATCCACTTCCCAGAGGAGCACTAGGATAAACTCAAGAACATCTTGTACTTCTAAGAATGTAAGATAAGGTCTTGTTGATCTTGTGCTTCATTATATCACAGTGCTGGTCAGAAATTGTATTCAGAACTGAAGTTCACTCTTTGTTTCCAGAGCAGACCCTCCGTTCAGGGTGGCGACAGTGCCTATCATTACCTGGACCAATCTCTGATGTCCTCGCCCAGAATCAGCACCTCATTCCATTCCAAACAAATCGTATATCCGTCCCCTGGGAACCATTTCCGATCCGCCTCAGAGTTGACTTACCGAAGCCCAAACTCTCACTGGCATCCCGCGGGTCTGTCCTGCGCCACGTCCACCAGTCAGAGAGCATACAGAAGCTTTCAGGATCCCACACAGAAGACCTACAGCGGAGACGTTCTGCTGAAACATGCTCATCGCTTCACTCAGGAGAAACCCTTCACCCCAAGAACGCTCAAATCAGACCACAAGTCCACGCTTTTACAATACCGCTATTACACACCTCCACGGAGGAAAGCTGAGGAGGAGAAATCCTCATCTAAAATCACCCGACAGGAGACGTACCATGGGAGGTATAACCAATGATACTGAAATTGGTATTATATTATGTTTCAAATGGTATTGTGGAGACCTGATGGTATAACAGGGCGTTTTTTCTGTTGTCTGCAGCACACGCTCCAAACAAGGCTTTTCTCCACAGCTTGAGTCGCCACAGGCAAGTCTATCTATCTATCTATCTATCTATCTATCTATCTGTCTATCTATCAGCTATGCACTTATGCATTTATTTGCATTTATGGCCTGAGTTATACATTATTTATTTATGCATTTATCTATTTATTTATCTATTGATTTGTTTATTTATAAACTGATTTTTATTGATTGATTAGTTCATTCATTCATTTTTGTATGGGTTGATTTATTCATTATTTATTTATGGTTTGATTTATTTATTTATACTTCTATGCATTTATGTATTTCGGCATTGATTGATTGATTTATGCATTCATTTATGCATTATTTATTTATCCATTGATTTATTTATTTATGGATTGATTGATGCATTATTTATTTGTGCATTTATTTTTTCATTAGTTTATGCATCATTTATTTATTTATTTAATTATTTTAAATGCATGTGTTAAAGTGGATTAATTGGTTGGTTGATGAATTTCCATCTAGACAAAGGAGAAGCTCCAATATCAACACACTGACATCTTGATTTAATCTTTTTAAAATCTTTTTGCAGCCGTTTACTTTTGATCACGAGTGGTCGGATGAAGAAACAGATTCATGTAGACATCACATCAAGACAAGCAGGTTTAGGGACAGTGATTTTCTTCTCTCATCCTCCAGGTAAAAGACATCTGCCAGATTTCTGTATATCACACAAATGTCTTATGGTTTTATAATAGTCATAGAAAGCATGCAGATCCTAAATGATCCTATAAATGCATATCATATAAAATGATTTTTATAATGGCATACATAAAAGAAAAGGCTCTTTTTTTTTGTTTTAGAATTTCACCAGAAGGCATGAGGTCTCCCATAATGAGAAAGGTTTCAGCAGAGTGAGTGTCTTGCACCAGAGCCCTTAAATACATTAAACACTACACTAATGTGACATTAAACCACTACTGTTCTCTTCATATTGTTAACAAAGCAGAGACTTTTAGAAACAATGATGTACTTGAGATGATATAAGAATATAATCATGCATGCAGTCATAACAATCATTTGTATTTTCAGTTTATTCATGTTCATTCATGTGTCATTCTCTGCACTTTCTGAACTTTTTCTTTTCAACAGGGAGGAAGAATTAATGTACCTGGAGTTCATTACAGACGTGACAAATGAGATCTTAACGCAAGGCCTTTACTCTGACAGGTGTGTGAGAACTTGTATTTTGTAGGAAGAGAAATTGCAAGACATTTTTGTTCCACTTTTTGTTCATTTGACTTGTCTAATGAAGTATCTGTCTGTTCAGGGTACTGAAGAGAGTATTTGAACGTCACATTGATATGAACAGACATCGATTAGATGAGGTGAGGATTTTGGATTTTAACATTTAGTCTGATGACAACTGAGGAAAGGCACAAACAATTCTTCATTATCTTAATTTATTACTGCAAGAACATTGGATATTTGTGCTCACACTCAACATTAGATTTGTTAAGTTGTGCAATCTATGTGGAAGGTTTGAAGATTTTTTTCAATTCATCAAGGATGCATTAAATGGATCAAAAGTGCCAGTAAAGACATTTATAATGCTACAAAAGATTTCTATTTCAAATAATTGCTGTTCTTTTGAACTTTCTATTCATCAAAGAATCCTGAAAAACCACATGTATCACGGTTTCCACAAAAATATTGGGCAGCACAACTGTTTTCAGCATTGATAATAATCATAAATGTTTCTTGAGCAACAAATCATAATATTAGAATGATTTCTGAAGGATCATGTGACACTGAGGACTGGAGTAATGATGCTGAAAATTCAGATTTGATCACAGAAATAAATGACATTTTAACATATATTCACATAGTAAACAGTTATTTGAAATTGTAATAATATTTCACAATTTTACTATTTTTACTGTATTTTTGTCAAATAAATGCAGCCTTGGAGAGCAGAAGAGACTTTAAAAAAATCTAAAACATTAAAAAAAATCACAAACATTTGAAAGATGTGTGCATTTATTTATTTATTTTTATTTTATTTTGTTTTTATTAAATGTTTTTTTCAAGCAACATGCATATCATGAACATTTTATTATGTGGCACACAGTTCTGAGCATCTTTTTAAACCCATCACCTTAGTTGTAGATGTCATGTGACAAGTTGCTCTATATTAGAAGTCCTTGGCATCTCTTCCATCCTTGTTCACTCACAGCCATCCATCTCTCTAATATTCCCTACAGAACAAAATGCGGCACCTTCTAGACAATCTGCAGGAGGATCTGCGAAGTCCCCCTGCTGCCGCCATCACGTCTGACAGTCCTGCCATCTGTCAGATGCTGCCATCAGATGATCTTGATGATCTGCTTCATAAAGTGTTTCACGAGGACCGAGGCCAGAGCGAGGACATCAGTTCTGCTGTAGCGTCCACACCTGTGAACCACAGTCTGGAGGACCGTAATGAAGGCAGCGAGATCTCCCTGAATCATAACGAACAACTCAATCCCAGGAACACTGAAGACGATAATGAGGTGTCAGAACAGGTTGATGAACTTGGTAAAATCATGGCGGAGTCTTTAAGTCTGTCTGAAACTCAACAGCAAGTGTTTGAACAGGAGCAGAAGAGAGGAGAGATCAGTGATGATGAGTTTTAACTCAGTGAAATGTTTGCAAAAGCACAAAGCTCTTTGCTTTGTGACACTGTAATTGTTTGCAGTTTCTGCAGAATTTCAGAGTTCTGTTTTGTTTACTTTTTTACTGTTATTTTACTTTTGTACAGAAAAGACGCGCGTTTTCCATTAAGTGATAGTTATACAGTATTTTCAGCATGTTATGTGCAGTATTCAGTACTTTCCTGAATTTTTCAGCTCTCAATTTTGGGAATTTATTGGTTATGTAGTCTGGTTAGGATTGAAAAGATTGTGTTAGATTGTGACTTAGTTTTACTACTTTTAATTGGTTTACTTTTACACAACATGTACAGTTGCAGTATTCATATTCAGTGATGTACTTAATATAGTGGATTTTATTTAAACTGGAAGAAAGTTTGAAAGACATCTTTATGGCTATACTATATATATATATATATATATATACATACACACACACACACACACACACACACACACACACAAATGAAGGAATTCAGAATTCATCAAAACCATGTGTCTATCTCAAATACAGTCTTTTGTTTTAGTTTTTTTAAGATTAAAAATTGCAGTATTCAGGTAGTTTAGTGATCAGAATGAAAGCTGTCTTTTAAAGTAACCACAAGTGGCTTAAACAGTTATTTGTACTTTGAACACATGTTGTTACACTGAAATATACAATTTAATTTAGTTTTCTTTTAGCACCTGTTGATTTAAATGTCCACTGAGTGTTTTGCCTTTTTTAACTACTGAGAAATGAAACACTTTTTACTTTAACTGTGCTATGATATGTATTTTTATATTTTCAAATGACTTGACTACTGTATCTTGTGTTTCTATTTATAAGGATATACATAATTAAATACTGTTGCAATGACATGTGGTTTATGTTTATTGTACACCTTAATTAGTCCTTGAGAATTAAATCATATCAGCATAAGTTAACCGTGCAATAAACATTAAACTTAAATCCTCACTAAAAACTTTAACAGGTAACCAGGCACAAATATGACAACACTTTGTTTTATTACACACCCGCAAATCCTCAAGAGCTGATAAAGTCTTTCTTATCATGACAAACACTCCTTCCAGAAAGCACAGAGTTTTGCTGTGGTAAATAATGTGCAGTTATTCACATGGCTTTACAGCAGCTGCTCTCATTCCACGCATTCCACGCATCTGACGTAATGCGCGCAAGTGCGCGACTTGTATCGAGGCGCAGCATAATTGTTCAATTTATTAATCTCATCTCATTTTTCGATGAGATATAACCTTGTTATTCTACTCCAAAAAATCAAACATTAATTTCTACGCGTTCTCCATCAAAATCAGCTCTTGTGACTGTTATGAAACCGAAAAAAGCGTCAAGACTTTATGGGTGTGAGAGAAAATAGTGCCGTGGATTAATATGTTCCCGGTCACCTTTCCTCTGGTATTCCGAGCGGATGTGACGCAGCAGCAGGAGTGTGACCCGAGGAACCTCAAACATGCGTCAATCCCGAAAAAACAAACTCCACCAAATATCGGATTATTATCACCAACCGTAATTCCTACTCCAAAAACTCTTCATGCTATAAATCAAGGATATAATAAATCAGATAATCCAGCAGGTAAGCGGCGGAGAGCTTCTGAAATCGTTCTTTTCCACAGTTTTACGCAAAAGTGTTAGCAGCGTTAGCCAGCGCGCGCTCCTAAACTCTAAATTAAGCTAAAACTCAGTCATCTTAATAAATCTCACGTATTTAGACGATTAAATGTGTGTTTGAAGACTTTAATGTCTTATTTCATGAAGTGTATAAGTCCCATCTGGATACGTGTGGTTTTGCGGTCACTTGTTGCTCCAAAAGTTAGTCAGACATTTTTGGTGTTTGTTTATATTTCGTAAAAGCAGAAAAACTCATGGATTTCTTTCAACGACATCAGAATTAAGTTCTTCGATGTACTTTTATATCATAAAATGCTTATTTTTACAGATTTGAGGGCCTTAAGCCTAAATCACGATTCTTCAGGAATCTCTGTTGTTGTTGTTGTTTTGTTTTTGTTGTTTAGTCTTATTTGTTCGCTGTCATTAATAGTCATAGTGGATCATTATTATTTATAATAAATTAATTATTTATAATACATATGTAATTTTATTAATATCATAATTTTAAAAAGTATGATTGTATATTTGCATTATGATCCATATGTATAACATGCTGTTAATAATTTGGCCATTTGTTTAGTGTCATTATACTATTGTGATTGATTCATAACGGTATGAATTATGCTATTGATCTGCATTTTGAGTTTTCTGCTTTCTGATAGGTTGCTCATGTGTTGTCTGTTTGAATTTGTATCATGTCATGTTTCTAAAATAGATTTTAATAAACGCATTATGCACAAAAGTAGCAAAAATGTCCCTAAAATCATACATTTAATAATATTAGTAAGACCCAATAAATATATTCATTTTTTTGTTACATTAAGTTTTTGTTTACTCCGTATAGTACTGTACTGTCATTTTAATCTCAATATTATTACTTATTTGAATACAATTTTATGTATTTAAATATTTATTCATTTGTTTTGATATTATAATATATCATTTTTATTTTTATTTTTACACTTTTTTTTAGTTTGAAAACCCCCTTGTGTGTTTTAGATCTCACAATTAATATGTATATGTACATGCCATTTATCAAATATTCTGTGTGTTGTTTAATATTAATCATTAGTATTGTATTAAAATTAGACTCATTACTCAGTGACAGATGAATTTGAGTTCAAACTTTGACATCAACAGCAAAAGATAAGGAAAGTGTTTTTTCCTCCTGATAACCATCTTTGTTTTGCTGTCCAAATTATGCATGATTACATGGTTAATTTGCATTGTTTTTTGCTTGCTGTCTGTGACGCGCCAGTTGCGATTTTATCAGAAGTTGCAGATGAATACTGATATGACTCTGAGCATTTAGGCCGTTTGTATCTATGAATGTTGTTGCTAATCTGTTTTGCTGTGGTTTGTCTTTATCCAGGGACTCATGTGTTTGTCTTGCGGAGCCCTGTATAATCCAGCACCCCTCTATGGATTAAGCGCAGAGAAAAGCTGAATCCAATCATTCTGCTCGAGGAGGGTCGTGGCACCGGTGCAACATGCCCCTTCCGTTCGGATTAAAGCTCAAGAGAACCAGAAGATACACGGTGTCCAGCAAAAGCTGCCTGGTGACCCGCATACAGCTGCTCAACAGCGAATATGTGGAGTTCACGCTTTCGGTGGAAAGCACGGGACAGGAATGTCTGGAGGCTGTCGCGCAGAGACTCGAGTTACGGGAGGTAGGATTGCCGTCGTTTTTGGTTTAATCTGGTCAAAATCACCTTAACGCAGCATGGGCATGTGTTTATTTTAGCTCGCTTGTGCCGTCTGGAGTCTCGGCTATTCTAGGACCGCTACCAAAATGCTGTCAAACACCCTAAATGCATGTCTGCCAAGAATTCGGCCTGGACTCTGTGTGCTTCATTTGCATGCAGTCAGCTGCTCTTGAGAAGTCTGAATCAGATTATCGTGTTAGTATGCCATCCATATCTAGTTAGTGTCTTTTCAGACATGTTTTGTAAGTCTTATTTTCTTAACCAACTTTGGCTTTTAGTAAAGTGTGTTTAGTAGCCTAAAGTTCACTAATACAGTGATTTAGTCAGCGCATACTAATAGTGCATGCTTACAAATTCCTTCCAAGGTTGATGTTAAAGCAAAATTACTGTATTTTTTAATTTAAAAAACTTTTATAGTCTATAAAGTTGGCAAATATCATGTCCAGTTCAGCATCGGGATTGTGGGTTAAATTTATATTAATGCATAAGATAACGATGCTGTAAGTAATTACCATTTTGTATCAGTTTTTCAGCCATTTAATGACCATTTAGCTGTTTTTGCAGGTCCAGTTATAGTCCGGTGCTTTGATCTGAGTTTTTAGAAGTACAAATATTTCATGCATGTAGTCAGTGACTTAATATGAGTCGTAAAAACTGTTTGTATAGTCAATGTATAAAAAAGGAATTAAAAAAATGTTGATTAAAGTAGATTTAGATGATGTTGACAAGTATTATATCTAGTTTAGCTTCAAGATTATTCGTTAAAGTTGTGTGAATGTATAAGATACAGGTGCTGTAACTGGTCATCACTAGTTTTAAGTTTTTTACCCATTTTAATCATCATTTAGTCTTGCATTTTGATATGGATTTTTAACGTACAAATATTTAATGCAAGTAGTGTGTCACTTAATGAGTCATAAAACAGCTTGTATAGTAGTTGTATAAATGAATTTGAAAAATGTTGATTTAAAATAGTTTTAGATGAAGTGTAGCAATATTGAAATGTGTAATTTAAGTTTTTAGATTTTGCAATTTTTAACTTAGTAATTGCAGTATTAATTGGTAAAACATTTGTAACCTATAAAGTTGACACACATTATGTCCATTTTAGGATCAAGAATGTGCATTAAATACATATGAATGCATAAAGTAAAGTACAAATATTTCGTGCATGACTTAATGAGTCATAAAAACAGCATGTATAATAATTATATGAAGTCATTTATGGAAAAAATGTTGTTTAAAATAGTTTTAGATAGTGTGCTACACTGTTTGTAGTGTGTACTAGTAAAGTTATTATTATTAATGTTTTATGCGTGCAGTTTAGAACGTAATATGAATCATACAAACTGTATAATTATTTAATGTAATTTGGATTTTTTTTTTTAAATAGTTAAGAACTAAGTACTATTTTAGCCTATAAATTTGACACATAATCAAGTCTTTTTTTTTTTTTTGATTAGCATCACAATTTTAGTATATGAATGCATAAAGTGATGCTGTAGCTGGTGATTATTTTCGTTCAGTTTTTTTCACTTGTTTTAATCACCGTTTAGCTATTTTTGGAGATCATTGACCATCCTGCTTTGTGACGTGACTTGAAACGTCCAAATATTCCATGCATGTAGTATCTCAATTAGTCTGAGCTCATAAAAAAACAGCAGGTGTAATTATATAAAGAAATTAGTTTAGGATGTCACACCTCTCACAATTTCTTTGGTTTTTAGCTGCAAATCTTTTGCCAAAGAGTCGTCTTAGTCAAAACGTTGAGAATATGCCCAGTCTTCTCCTCCAGAAAAACTCATTTGAAGTTAAACTTATGAATGTCCGGTCTCCCGGCCTGTTGTTTCTCACGAGTGAAAGCGGTCGGTGAAATTCTGTTCATTCCCCAGATAACGTATTTCAGCCTCTGGTACTACAACAAACAAAACCAGCAGAGATGGATTGATTTGGAGAAGCCACTGAAGAAACAGCTTGACAAGTACGGGCTGGAGCCGACCGTTTACTTTGGGGTGGTGTTCTACGTGTCGTCTGTTACCCAGTTACAACAAGAGATAACCAGGTTAAGGACGAGAATGTGTTTAAAATGATTGCAGCAGTGCTGTTAGAACGCTTTTACTCACTTCCTGTTTTCCGCACAGATATCAGTTTTATCTCCAGCTGAAGAAAGATGTTCTGGAGGGGAAGATCCCATGCTCCATTGAGCAAGCCATTCATTTGGCCAGCTTGGCTGTGCAAGGTATTTTTTTTCCTGATATTATGTTTGGCATTTCAGGTATATGAATATACTGAGATATTAGGACTGATGCAGGTCTAATGCTGGCCTGCCCTCATTTTTAGATTATTTAGGTATCGTTAAACTTTGGGGCATTTGTAATATTACTATTTATCTTGGTTTGTTCCATTCAGTTGGGCATGAAAGGGATAGTTCACCCAAAAATGAAACTCCTGTCATTTCCTCAATGAAAACATGCAGTGATTGTTAGCAATCATTGTTTAAAAAGGAAAAATCGCTATAACAGTATAATAGCGACTGTGCTGGGTTGAAAATATTCATTTCTCGATTTTAACTCTGTTCAGAGAACAGACTGAGTCTTAAAATCCAAGAATCGATCTTTTAGTCCATGCTAAAATGCAACCAGTTTTTTTTATCCATGGCAAAAATGTCACGTACTGTAATTTTACATTTAAATCAGAAAAGTTATTCAGTGTCCATAAACTCGATAGTCAGCTAGAAAAAATAACTCTAGAGAGCAGCATTTTACAAAATGTGTGCACTATATTATATATTCGTTATATTTTACCTATTCTTTAATGTTTCGTGTGTTTGAATAAATCCATCATTAAAATGTATTTTTATGAAAACCACTGTTTAAATGTTTACAAAAACTGTGATGTGTAATTTAGATGTTTATATATAAATCATTTGTTAATTACCTGTTCTTCAATATTAATAAATGAAAATGTGTTGTCAGCCACTGTTTAAATATTTTTAAAAAATGAATGAATTAGACATAGTATCATTATAAAGTTATTCTAATGTTATTTTTTTATTGTGTAGTTTAAATTATTGCATACAGATTACTGTAATTATTGTATACAGAAATGAATTGATTTATTATGAATCAATATCAAATCAAATAGAATTGAATTACAAGCTTGTAACTCGGAATCGACTCAAATCGTGCCTGGCTCTAAGTGTTTTGAAGTCATATTCAGGTCATCATTCAATGAAAATCTTCCCCTCCTCTCTCAAATCTCTTTAACATAATGTGGAAGGTGTTTGGGATGCAGTTATGAGTTGATGTTGCAAGAGAACATTTGCTTTAACATTCTTAAGATAACATTCAGCCAGTGTCTGATTCAGGGGTTCAGATACTCCATCATGAAGGTACGGTTTTGTATTTCTGTGGGCTGCGAGTCTAGAAAATCAGAGCATCATTTATCAAGCTGTGCTGCCAGGCCCGAGAATCTCGTACGCTGCTGGCAAAGATACGTCTGGCAGCACCAGTTACTGGACTGCTGTTAGCATAGCAGAGGAACTGACGTCACTTACGGTCAAAGACAGATCAAAAAAATATTTCCCGTATTTGCACTGTCAAAAGGCCTTTGTCTTTGCATGGTTTGTGTTGTTTTTGGGAGTTATTTTTGTGCGCCTTCACGCGATGGTAATGTTTCGGATTGTCGACATAGCTGTGAACGTTTCTAACGGGCTGATTAGACATGCTGTTAATGTTGAGCTACTACAGTTACCAAGGCTAAATCGATTCCTTCCATAACAAAACGTCTCTCAGCTTTTCTAAATTTAGATGTTCGATTTCTATAAATGTTGTAGATGATTTTGCAGGAGTGTCATCTCACATTTTACATTTTAAACCCAACATCAAACCTACAAAATCAATGCAGATTCATTCAGAATGAGAATTTAAAAAATAAAATAAAATAATTTATAAAATAAAATGAAACATAAATAAATGAAAAAATACAAATAAAATAATTTGTGAAATACAATAAAAAATAAAGCTATAATGATCAAACATAAATAAAATAATTTTTAAAATAAAATATAAAAAAGTAAAATAAATTGTAAAATGTAAATGATTAAAATAAGCTATTCTAATTTAATTGGGCTTTGCAAAGTCAAACTCTCATCTCTTTTAATATTGCTCACAGTTAGGGTTAGAGATTTAAATGGGCATCATGTGCATCTTCAGATAATGTATATCTAGTAAAACAACTAAAATATTGCCACATGGGTCTTTCTTTGAGAAACCAATTACACTGTTTTATTTGGAGGCTTTTTTAATCTAACTTTAAACAAGTTTGTCTGTTGGTTTTTAGCTGACCTTGGAGACTTCAATCGATATGACTCCCAGGAATTCCTTCAAAAAATTGTGCTTTTTCCAATGGTAAGTAATCACTGAACATTTTGTCTATTTCAGGTTTAAAGGCTACCGGATATTTTCTGAATCTGTTATTTCTGTTCTGTTTCTCTGCTTTTCTCAGCCATGGATACAGGACGAGAGGGTTGTGGAAGAGGCCACTCAGAAAGTCACCATGCTCTATCAAAACTACCGGTGAGAGCCTGTAGTCATTTCTGCAATGTGGTTATTTTCTCACTTGGAAAAGCCTGAAAGACTGTTAGCTGCTGTTTATGTGAGGTTCAGTCAGGAGGCTTCACGATTATCAGATGTGTTCAGATGGTTCCTGTTAGAGGATTTCAAAGGCAGCTGTCAAACCCCTGACGTGAATTATGACCAGACTTTCAGCTTTGGGTTCAGAGCAACATAAACACTCTTGGCTTTCCTGCAAAAGTTCTGTTTTAGAGAGTCTTTCAGATGAGGTTAACATGTGCTCGGCACACATTAAGGCTGGGACATACATATCGAAATATTTGCCACGTTTTGTTGCCGATATATAATCTAAAATATCTAAATCGTGATGTTTTATTTGGTATTCATGTTTCTAAAAGGGCATGTTTTCATATTATGCATTATGAAAGAAGGGTTCATTTAGGCTCTATTTTAAACTTAGAAAATGCACTTAGATTTGAGTAGTTGATTTAAAAATATATGTATCTGCGACTCTTTTAAAGTCTTATTTCGCTCCTACCACAAATAAAGGTCTTAAATCAGTGTAAAAAGCCTTAAATTTTTAGTCATGGAATTAAATGTTGCATGCACTGCAAAAATGAATATTTGCTCTGTATTTTTGTCTTTTTCCAATACAAATATCTAAACAGCCTTAAATCAAGATGTCTTGTTTTCTGAAAAAACTGAACGAAATTAAATGAGATTATGCATAAAACAAGAGCAAATGTCTGTCAATGTGTTATGAAATCATCTTTTTCCTTTGAATTAAGTTTACGTTTCTTCTTTGTTTTTGTTTTTTAATATACATACGCATTGCAATGCTCTGATGTTTTTTAAGTAATGCACGATAAGCATGAGGAAGAATCAGCACAGATGTGTCTGATAATGACATCAGATGACAAGTGCATTGTTGAATGTGACCTTTGTGTGTAGTGTCTCAAGTCAGAGCTGGTGTGTCTGTTTTCTGTTTCTCAGAGGTCTGTCTGCACCGGAGGCGGAGTTACTCTACATGCAGGAGGTGGAGAAGATGGAGGGATACGGTGAGGAGAGTGTCCAAGCGAAGGTAAAGCTGCAAAGAAAAGCTGTTCTTTTATTTAATGCAATTCAAGTTCCTTTTCATGGGTGACAACTCAGTTTGCAAGAGTGCTTGTGACTGCTTTGACGGTGTGCAAGTGTGAAATACATGCACCTAAAATACCATGAAACCATGCACACGAATATATTCATGAGTGTTTAGTTATAAAATATACAGTTTACCTTATAATAGATTCACCTGACTCGTTTTGCATTAAGTCATCAAAACAAGAAATATCACAAGAGGTGTTACACTTTGGTGTGAATCTGCTGGTCAAGAAAGATACCAGACTTAGAAATGAAAATCTGCTGAAAATGTCCTGACCCTCAGACCATCCAAGATTAGGATGAGTTTGTTTCTTCATCAGATTTGGAGAAATGTGTCATTCTATCACTTGCTCAGCAATGGATCCTCTGCAGTGAATGGGTGCCGTCAGAATGAGAGTCCAAACAGCTGATAAAAACATCACAATAATCCACACCACTCCAGTCCATCAGTTAACATCTGGAGAAGCCAAAAACAAATCCATAATTAAGACTAAAATACTAAGGCTGAAATCTATTGAAAAAGTCATCTGATCTGAATCAGGAGAGAAATATGCACAGTTTACAAGCCAAAACAGCTCATTTGATGTGAGAGACAACAGGGGATGGGCGTTTTCACTGGAGGAAGTCTTATTATGGGTTATGGACTCGTATTTTGGCCAGAAACAATGGTTTGAAGTTGTTTGGACTCTCATCCTGCTGGCACCCATTCACTACAGAGGATCCATTGCTGAATTATTTTAAGACACTTAGAGACTTTTAAATGGATAATTATTACACGCAACTATGTTTTAAGATTTTCTTCATTGTGTCTAAACAGGACGCTCAGAGCACAGATGTGATCATCGGCTCTTGTCTGGATGGGATTTTTGTCAAGCACAAAAATGGGAAAGCACCTCTCATGTTTCGGTATGTATCTTCACATGCTTTTGTGTGTTTTTTGCATTGATGCATTAAGGCTGGTGAAATATATTAAATATTTGTGACATATTTATGATGTTTAGCAATCCTAAGGTTTTTTTGCAATGATATGTTTTTTGGCTATTACATTTCCTAAAGACATTTGCATCAGGCAGCAATGTTTAAGGAAGACTCTACATGGCATATTACAATGTTTTAATAAAAATATTATGTAGGTAATATTGCTGCCAATCACAGTGTTTTATATTGCAGCATATAAATGAATATGTGATTATTCCTGTGATAATATAGTGAAACAAAGTGTGCACATCATGCCTTGATTATTTTAACTAGATTTATTTCTGTATTTTACTTGTTGAAATTTAGTTTTTCCTATTGGGGAAAAATTCACCCTTCTTCAGAGCAAGAAAAATAAATATAGAGATTTATTTTAGATATTGTCAAAAGACTTCAACTCGTGCACTATTGCCCTAGCCTTCAAAAGGCTGTTTATCGTCCAGTGTATCGTGTTTTTAAGTTGTTTTGCTGTCATGTGTCTGACTCGAGCTCTTCATTGTTTCTGCAGGTGGAATGACATAAATAATATGACTCATAATAAGTCTTTCTTTGCCCTGGAGCTTGCCAGCAAAGAAGACACAATCCAGTTCCAGACCGTAAGTCAGATGCTTCAGATGCTTTTCTTTGCCTAAAATAGCCAAAATAATTAAATTAACTCCATTAATTTAGCCTTAAATTAAGCTGGAGTTATGCTATCACATATGCCTATGTGTATGTCCATTCATATTGGTGAATGGATTTGTAGCTGGCCTCTAAGGAACGTCACTCATTTAGGCCCTAAAACACACGAGTCAGTGTTCTGGCTTGATTTGATTCAGTAAAAATGTTCTGGCTCTGTTTCAGGAGGACATGGAGACGTCCAAATACGTGTGCAGAATGTGGCTGGCGAGGCACAAGTTTTACAAAATTAACAACAGCAGTCTGTAAGTTTGTGTGTGTTTTTGTTAGAGATTCACTGATTTTGGCCAATGCAATTTAAACAAATCTATAGCCTCTTATAGAGGCTGGTCAATTGTCGTTTATTTCCCCTAAAAACAATTTTTAATGTTGTGACTAAACATTTAGTCATTAGTGGATTGGATCTGGTAGTTGGATGTATAACAGGACTTCATAACACGACATTCATAATTTAGCACATAATTCAAACAAACGTTTGGGGTCAGTAAGATTATTTAGTGTTTTTGTCTCTTCTGCACACCAAGGCTGCATTTATTTGAACAAAAATACAGTAAAAATAATTAAATATTATTACAATTTAAAATAACTGTTTTCTAAATGAATATCTGTTCAAATGTAATTTATTCCTGTGATCAAAGCTGAATTTTCAGCATCATTACTCCAGTCTTCAGTGTCACATGATCTTCAGAAATCATTCTAATATGCTGATTTGCTGCTCAAGAAACATTTCTTATTATCAATGTGAAAACAGGTTCTTTACTTCATACTTTTGTGGAAGCCTCTTTTATGAATAGAAAGCTCTAAAGATCAGCATTTATTTAAAAAAAATTTTTTTGTAATATTATATGTCACTTTTGATCAAATTAATGCATCCTTGCTGAAAAGAAGTATGTAAAAACATCAACAAAAATAGCTGATTATGTGAATTTAATCAGTAATTGGCTGATTAAAATCGTTGGCTGCATCATCAGTGCGTCTGTAGTTTTGTGTCTCCTCCTTCACCGCTGTCCGTTTACTGTCTCCAGAGAGCTGTCTGATGGCCCAAACTCTGAGGGCTCCCAGAGGTCCATTCTCTCTCTTTCTTTTCCTCGTTTTCCAAACCTCTCTCGTCCCTCTGTTCCTGCTGACAAGGGGTGAGCCTGACTGCACGAGTGCATTAATGCATTACTGCTCAGAACTTCTCGTGGGCTGCAGAGTCACAGAAAACTCCTGATAGGAAAGACATGACAACATGCCCGGGTCACATTTCACAGCAAACTTAAAAAAAAGAAAAAAAAAAAAAAAAAAAGAATATTTGACTAAATAAAATGTAGCCCTTTATTTCATTTTATTTATTGGAATCAGCATAAATTATGGACAGTAAACCATATAATAAACACAGTATTATAAATATTTAACAGTTTCCCCATTATAGCATCATAGTGATAAGTTAAATATTGAGAATGTGGGTCAAACTTATATACTTAATTCTCATGAAAATCTTATAGTGGAAATATTAAAATATACTCAGAAATACAGTAAATAACAGTAGTATTGTGCAGTGTTATTACTATTTCAAATAACTGTTTTCTATGTGAATATATTATGAAATGTAATTTATTGTTGTGATCGAATCTGAATTTAAGCATCATTACTCCAGTCTTCAGTGTCACATGATCCTTCAGAAATCATCCTAATATAGTCTACATATAAATAAAATGTAGCCTATTTTAGGATTATTCAGTATTATTTATTTATTTTATCAAGATTAATTATAGTCAGTAAATCAAATACTACAATATTTTATATATATAAATATATATTTAACTTTATAATTAAATATTTAACTTACAATATAAATCCTGATATTTATAATTTATATAATATATTAAATATTGAGAATGTGGCTGAGAGTTGTCCTAAAAATGTTGCAATGCAAAAAAATGAATGCAGTGCAAATTGCAAACCGCTGACTTTGTACTGTAGTATCGCAGTGCATGTGACAAATAAAACATTGAACTTTATGACTCTCTGGTTTATTTCACACTTGTGTTTTATTGTTTTGTGTTTTATTACAGACAAACGCAGCCCGCTCCTGTAAACACAGTGAGGCGACGGTCCTCGACGAGAATGTCTCTGGTCAGCATTATACTAGTTATTCGATGACTATACAACAGTTCTGCTATGGAGCTTGTTCTGTAGGACGTTTCTGGAGTTTGTCAGCTCTGCATGATCTCCTTTGTTTTCGATGTGATTTATTGTGGCTCTGTTCCACAACCTTGCTCCCTTTTAAGGCAGCATCCTAACTAAAATGGAACCTTATAAATGTCATGATAAGCATAAAAACAAAAAAGCTTTTAATTGAACTTTTAATGCTTTCTATCTTTGAAGCAATGTTTGATGTTGTGCATGCACTTGTATGACTTCAGATAGCTCACCAGGTTTGAGAGAGAGTTAATGTCTAGCTCAATAGTGCTGCTTTTTTGTGTCTCATGATACAGCCAAAACCGCAACCCTACATGATGCCACCTCAGATGCACTTTAATGGCCATTACACCGAACCGTACACGTCTTCACAAGGTAGAACATCTCCCATCAGCAACGGGCCAAAAATGCTTTGTCTGTTCTCACTGCAAAAAAATTATTTTCTTATTTAGTATTTTGCATCTAAACATTCTTAAATCAAGACAAAAGCAAAATGACAGAATTTAGTGAGTTTAAGCTTAAAACAAGAAAAAAAATCTTTTAATGTGGTTAGAAAATTTAACTTTATTCAAAAGGAAAACAAGTTTATTTTTCTGACTCCACTGACAGAAGACTTAATATCTAAACATTCTTAAATCAAGATACATTTATATAAGAAGCAAAATAACTATATTAAGATATTAAGTTATCTCAAGGTAATGTATCTTAATTTAAGAGATTTATATATATGTACTTGAAAACAAGACAAAAATACAAAAATCATTTATTTTTTTCAATCAAGATAAATTGTGAAAATGTATACTTTATCTTGATTTAAAAAAAAGTTTAATGAAATTGTACTGGAAAACAAGACAAAAATACTAAGAAATTCATTCTTGTATTTTATTTATTATATTTTGTAGTTAAAACAAGGTAAATTATAGACAGTAAATACTGCTGTCTTTATGAATACTTCAGGTTAAAATATAGTCAATGTAGGTGAAAAAGAAATCATTTTTTGAGTAAATAACCTATGCTTTTTTTTTTCTTTTTTTTTTTAAATGGAAAACAAGACAAAAACACCAAGAGAAGCATTCCTGTATTTTATTTGTTGCATTTTTTTATTGATATTTTTATTTAAATAAAAAAAAAATTATAGCTAGTAAATCAAAAACTTCAAACTTTTATAAATATGAAACTTTACAATATTTTTACATCATGATGCTGACTTGCAATGACTGTCATTTTGCTTCTCAAGTTAATGTATCTCGATTAAAGCAAGTGTAGATATTTGCAAACAAGACAGAATTAATAAGAACTAACGCACCTTTCTTGAATTTCCTACAGATAATCTTTACATCAACAACCAGAATGGTTTCTACTACCATTCCCAAACCAGTCTGGACCGCTCTCCGCACGAATACAACGGCCGGATCCGTAATGGCAGCGTTTACAGCGCCCAGAGCACCAGCTCCCTCAACAACCCGCAGCACTACCTGCAGCCCTCGCCCATGTCGTCCAACCCCAGCATCACAGGAAGTGACCTCATGCGGCCCGACTATGTGCCTTCCCATCGGCACAGCGCCCTGATTCCGCCTTCCTACCGCGCCACGCCAGATTACGAGACCGTAATGAGGCAGAAAAACATCGGGATGATCCCTCCAGCCGAGCGCCAGAGCCACTCCATGAGGAACCTCAACATAGGCAACTCATACGCCTACAGCCGACCCGATCCGCTTGTTTACAGTCAGCCAGAGATCCGCGAGCACAGCGCGGGACAATATCCCTTCCATCTCAACTACAGCTTCCACAGCCCTTCTCCATACCCCTATCCCACTGAAAGACGGCCTGTAGTGGGCGCAGTTAGTGTCCCCGAACTCACCAACGTCCAGCTCCAGCAGGCACAGGAATACCCAGCACCTAATATCATCAGGAATCAGGTGTACTGGCCTCCGCCTCCATATCCCTATCCTCACCCTCGACCCGCTAACAGCACTCCAGACCTGTCTCGCCACCTGTACGTCAGCAGCAGCAACCCGGATCTCATCACGCGCCGCGTCCATCACTCAGTGCAGACCTTCCAGGAGGGCAGTCTGCCTGTGGCGCACTCGCTGCAGGAAATGAGCGAGCCGCTCGTCACCACCCGACGGCCTCACATGCACAAACGCAACTCCATTGAGATCGCCGGTCTGGCGTACGGCCTGGAGAACATGAGGCTGAAGGAGAGGAAGGTGAGTCATTTCGGGAGGTTTCAGTGTGACTTTATATACGCTACCGTTCAAAAGTTTTGGATCAGTAAGACTTGTAATGTTTTTTTTAAAGAAGTCTCTTATGCTCATCAAAGCTGCATTTATTTGATCAAAAATACAGAAAAAAAAACAATCTTGCAAAATGTTATTACAATATAAAATAATGGTTTCTTTTTTAATATACTTTAAAGAATAATTTATTTATGTGATGCAACGCTGAATTTCCGTCAGCCATTACTTCAGTCTAAAGTGTCACAGTTGAGCATACATACATGGTGCTGTTTTGTTTCTAATTGTTTAAGCAACTTAATTATATTTGGTTTATAAGCATTATTTTAATCATGCACTTTTTTCAAAGACAGTCCTGTTATTTTATTGTTTTGAATAAACGTGTGTAAGTAATATTTTGCTCGATGCGCCCTCTTGTGGTCTCAGGAGAGAAGCCCAAAGGGTTTCCCCCTAACTGCAATTATGCCCTTTAAATTCGAATATAATTTGAATATTGATATTTAAGTGCAAAATTCCAATGTAGTTTTTCAGCCATTTTGACAGCCCTAATGTAAATATATATTCAATACTGTTTAGTTAATTCTTATATACATATTTAAGAGTCCTATTAAATATATATTTAATTCTTATATATTAATCTAATCATATATAAAGTTAATTCTTATGTGCTTGTATAGGAATCCTACTAATTAAAATCAAGTCTTATTATTATTATTATTATTATTATTATTATTAGCAATAATGTGTGATTATAGATTGAACTATATTTGGGAGAAACCAGTGCCGATTCACACCCCAATATATATATATATATATATATATATATATATTTATTTATATTATTATATATTATACTATATTTAAGAGAATATATTTTTTACTCTATTTAATTTTTGGCGTTACACACATTTAAAACTTTTCAATAGCATTTAGTTAATTATTGTAAATATTCATTTAATATATAATAGTATAAGAATAATAAAATAATATAAATTCATATAAAATGGATGTAAAGAAATAAGAATAATAATTCTATAATAATTTTAATATAATTACTAGCGATGATCTTAGGTTCTAAATTGAACTTTTTTTATTTATTGAATTTTATTTTTTCAATTCACTGACATTTTATGTGTCAACACATTTAAATTTTGCCAATTCTTAATAATTAATATATAATTTATATATTTGAATAAAATCATAAATTAAGTTTTATATAATTATTTATAATTAAGGTTATAGATTAAATTATATGTGAGAGAATTCATGAATATTTAATACTCAACTACCAATGTATCTGCATCTTCAGTGAGATGTAAAACAAACAAAACTCAAATAATATATGTGACCCTGGAGCACAAAACTAGTCTCAAGTCGCTGGGGTATATGGGCCTTTTTCACAGTCCGCGTTTGAAAACCAGAAACTTCGAGTAGTTGTGTTAAATAACTTCCGCTGTTGCCTGTATGAATGGCAATGCCTGTATTTTAACAACTCCAATTTGATCTAATACGTGATGATTGTAGCCTATCGGAAAGTAAAGTAAGTGCACGAAAGCAATATTACGGTTTAATTTGTACAGTCTTTATTCGTGGTTAATGTTTTATAAGATGTATAAGCTTGTCCGATTTTATTGCTATTTAATGTGATATGTTGTTTGTATGGTATTCTTGGAATTTTATTTTATTTTTTTTATTTTTTTTTATTTTAAGTAAAAAGCTGGTCTGTGTCTGAAGTATTGTGCATACATACACCTATGCACTCCCATTTAAATCATGAAATATGCATCAGAATATTTTTCCACATTTTTCCTTGTTTCTTCATACCTGGTTAATGATTGAAAACTGTGGTTAACATATTTTAATACATTTACATTTACATTTAGTCATTTTGCAGACGCTTTTATCCAATTGGGGAATACATAAAGCGATTCATCCTAAAGAGGCAGACGGGAAGTGCTCATAATACCAAGTTTCAGGCATTGTTCAAAAATAATTACAAGCTAGAAAGGGAAGGAATAAGTAAAGAGAAAGGGTTGTTTGTTTGTTTTTTTTAGGATGAAGTCAAAGTGTGTCGAAAGAGATGAGTTTTCAGCTGTTGCTTGAAAGTTGTCAGGGAATCATCATTCCAGATTGGGGTGGGAAGATCGTTCCACCAGCCAGGAACAGTGAACGAGAATGATCTGGAAAGGGATTTTGTGCCTCTCTGTGATGGTACCACGAGGCGTCGCTCACTAGCGGATCTCAGGCTTCTGGAGGGAATGTAGATTCGTAATAGTGAGTGGAAGTAGGCGGGAGCAGAGCCTGTGGTTGTTCGATATGCAAGCATCAATGTCTTGAACTTGATGCGAGCCTCAACCGGTAGCCAGTGCAAAGAGATAAAGAGAGGTGTAACATGGGCTCTTTTGGGTTCGTTGAAGACCAGTCGTGCTGCTGCATTCTGAATCATTTGTAGAGGTTTGATTGTGCATGATGGAAGTCCAACCAGAAGGGCATTGCAGTAGTCCAGTCTAGAAATGACAAGGGCTTGGACAAGAAGTTGTGCAGCATGTTCTGTTAGAAAGGGTCTGATCTTTCTGATGTTGTGCAATGCAAACCTGCAAGATCGAGCTGTCTTTGCAATGTGGTCTTTGAAGGTCAGCTGATCATCAAAGATTACACCAAGATTTCTGACCGAACTTGATGGGGTAATTGTAGAAGAACCTAGCTGGATTGTAATAAAACATCTATGATGAATTGTTCATTAATAAATCACAGCAACCCTGTGCTATGGGCATTGCCATTCATACAGGCTGCAGCAGAAGTTATTTTACACAACTAATCAAAGCTTCCGGTTTTCGAACGCGGACTGTGAAAAAGGCCTATTTGTAGCAATAGCCAAAAATACATTGTTTGGGTCAAAATTATTGATTTTTCTTTTATGCCAAAAATCATTAGTATATTAAGAAAACATGTTCCATGAAGATATTTTGTAAATTTCCTATCGTAAATATATCAACTTATTTTTTGATTAGTAATATGCATTGCTAAGAACTTCAGTTGGACAACTTTAAAGGTGATTTTCTCAGTATTTTTTTTTTTTTTTTTTTTTTTGCACCCCGAGATTTTCAAATAGTTGTATCTCGGCCAAATATTGTCCTGTCTTAACAAACCATACATCAGTGGAAACCTTATTTATTCTGCTTTTTTAAAAAAAAATATTTATTGACATTTTTGCATCAACTTCCTAGGCATCTGCGGCTGAGTCCCCGCTCCCTGTTGCCCAGGCGATGCCGCCTTCTGCGTCCAGCTCCGACATCAACGTCGTCCTTGAGGTCATGAAGCCCGAGGATGCGGTCATCAAAGAGGACGTCATCTACGGCCACAAAAAATCCCTGTCCGACGCTACAATGCTGGTGCATAGCAGCGGTGAGGAAGAAGAGTTCGAAGACGACAGCGGCAGACACACACCCCAGTCTCAGGATGCAATGGGCGGTCCCGAGCATCACATGACGCCGATGGAGCGGCCTCTGGTAGATCCGCCCGCGTACCCCTTCAGCCACAGTATGGAGACGGTCCTGACGGGCCCTCTGGCCTACCAGCCTCATCCCATCATCCGCAAACCGGAGGACATTGGGCAGCTGCCGCCTCTGAGGGAGCCTGGACACATGGTGCCTTCGGTGTCAGAGGGAGATCTGAGCGGACAGGGACGCTTGAGACAGAAGAGAGACGTCTTTAAGAGACCCGTCTCTGACGTGCCATCTGCCAGAAGGAACATCGATGGTCTTCCTCCAGCGGTAAGTTCACTTAAAGATCAGAATTGAGTCAGAATCAGTTAAATGTGCGTTTGGGAATGCAACATACAATAGGTTTAGGTGTATTTGCACATTCACATAATATTAAAAGCTTAAGAGTTTGAACGTTTAAAAAATATAAAGACATAAATATTATTGTAATGAAGTGTAAAATAACATTATATATACTTTTTATTAACTAAAATTATAATTTATATTAAACAGTGGAATTGTAATATGGAAAAGTAATGTATTCAGCATTTTTATAAATATTTAAAATAATAATAATTATTATTATTGTTATTGTTATTATTGTTATTATTTTAAAGCTTTGAGTCCACTTTAGAGTCCAGCTCCAAAGTCAAAATAAAACTCTTTAATTTAAAAGATTAATCGCTTCACTTAAAGATCGGAATTGAATCAGAATCGTAAACACAAATACTGAAAAACTCGAAAAATATAAGACTAAATACTAGACATAAATATTATTGTAATCTGTAGTTTAAAATTAAAATTATTATAATAAATATCTATATATAAATAATAAATATATAGCTGTGGATTATTATAAATAAATAAAATTATAATTCTAAAATTATTTATTTAGCTGTAGAATTGTAACAAAAGTAATATCTTCAGCATTTTTGTAATTTAAAAAATTATCATCATCATTATTATTATTATTATTATTATATTATTATTATTATAAGGTTTGCGTCTACTTTAGTCTAGTTACAAAGTCAATATTTAATCAGTATATTTAATCATTTTAATATGTAAGGCACTGTTCAGTAATTTACTCAACTTTATCATGTGGGGCATAAAAAGATGTTTAGCAGAATGTTCCTGCTGCTCTTGTATTAAGTTACAGAGAACTTATTCACAGATACAGAAATGATCCATTCGACTCAGTTGTTTATTTTCATTTCGTCTGCACGTACAGTAGGTGTTTGTACACTGGGGTGAGGCTGAACACTTGACTTTATACGTGTGATGTCAAGAATGCCACTCAACAGGCCGTCAGACCCGAACGGCTGCATTCTGCTGCTCTTCTGCACGGTGTGTCTCAGACGCGGATCCTCAGACTCTCTGTTTCTCTCTCTCTCTCTCTGTCTCCATCGCTTGCTGCGGGGATGAAGGGTATGAAGAAAGGACGCTCTGAGGTCAAGAAGGTGGGTCCGCTGAAGATGGCGGCTCTCAACGGCCTGACCCTGTCCAGAATGCCTCTGCCCGATGAAGGGAAGGACGACCCGGAGAATGCATCTAATGATGAGCGGGTGAGTGCTACTTTCACTTTGACTGCTGGTTGCTGAAATGGTAGTTAATGGTCGACTGAGGTTTATTTTTGTTTTTGTTTATTTTTGTTTTGGGGTAAAGTCTGCACACTTTTGATCATTAATATTTTTCTCATTTTTAATACACTTTTTAAGGTATTAGTCATTTTAATAAATACAAATATTGTATTTATTTATATATTTTTATTATTTTTATTAATGTATATTTGTATTAATGTATTTAATTAAAACATTTAAAGTACAGTCAACAAAATAATGGCTACACACACACACATATATACATATATATATATATATATATATATATATATATATATATATATATATACA
>JAFVLL020040038.1:20858-59578 GCA_021397915.2 Tor tambroides | reverse complement strand
TTTTGGGAGGAGTCACAGTTACTCTGTAATTTTGCTCCCACTCTACAGACAAATTTTACTCTGTACACTCAAAATAGAGCAAAAACAACTCTTTTTGAGGAAAAAAATATTAACTCTGGAAAAACTACTCCACCATTTTTCCTGTGTAGCTTCCTAGGTTTTTGTTCTAAAAAGATATATGAGATATATATATGAGAAAGATATTGAGAAATATTTGAGTTCATGTTGAGATGTCCGACTGCAGAATTGGCAGATCTGAGAACAGTTTAAGACATTGTTGAGATTTCTTCTGAAATTTTAGACGAGATGTCAGAATAATGGGATCGTTTTTCTCAGGAGAAACCTCTGAAGACTTATGAAAATGTCTCTCATTTCTGTCTATAGAAGAACTGAGATATTAAAGAGAATATTATTTGTGATTTTTCTTTCCTGTGAAAATATATTCTGCATATTCAGTACTATTCTGCCATATGATTTTTCAACCATCTACAATGTTTGAGGACCTATTGTGAAATTGTTGTCATGAAAATTAAGCTAATTTTGTTCATTATGGTAATGTGAAAATGTGAATTTTTTAAATAAATAAATAATTGTAAACAATGTTTTAATACAGTATAGTTATTTACTGTATAATACTTCCTTCCATAATTTAAGATTTAAATCTTTACAAATATATATTTTTATTATATCATATTACATTTGAAATTACATTTCTGATAAATAACTTGAGTTTGACAAAAAAGGTTTGTATACATGGAATATGAATAAATATATATTTTAGTTTTTGGATTACATTTTACAAGAAAATACTATTTCAGTCTTTCTACTTTAAAATTTTGCATTTAACGTGTTATTTTCCATTTCTTTGTAATTATTTGTGAAATTTACTTGCAATTTCTGAGTGAAAATACACAATTACATAATGCATTTAAATAACAGTTAATAATCAGAGTGCTGAGGTTCATGCATGAAGACGGTGTTATAATTCAGTCCATTAGTAACACGAGTTATAAATCCTGAAGTGATCTTCTGTGAGTCTCCTGAGAAGCTTTAATCTAATCGTCTGGTTAAGCAGAAGCGAGCACTCATGCAGAGCACTCCAGGTTATGACTTTAACACTGAGGGGAGATGCTCTCAGAAGATAATATATTTCCTTTTCTAAGGTGTTGTGGCTTGGCCTTATCGCTCATGAACGAGGTGAAGCAGCACAAGGTGAGATCCAGTGTTTCTAATAGACAGATGATATCTTGAGGAGGACAAAGCCATGCAGGGCCCCTGCTGAGAGCCATTCATGTGTTCACGTGAGCGCAGCTGCGTTCGGTCGCCCCGTTTAAACATTCAGAGCTGCCTTTGTGGGGGACAGTGGGCGGAGCCTGTGAGTCACAATGATGTAATGCTCAAACCACCCCATAATTTATGCAGGCTCCGCCCCTCAGCATGCTTCCTTTGTAAAAATGAAACTGAAAATGTTGCAAGTTTGGGATTTATGAAAGACCACATGGATTCAATGTATCGATTCAATAAACTGAACTTGCATGTGCATGTATTGTATTGCCTAATAATCAATAAATGCATTTGAACAACCATAATTTTTTACTTTGAATGACTCAAGGACACCTGTGTCGGGACATCTGAGACATAAAAGCTGTCAGTCCAGCCCTCACCAATCAATATGCAATCAAGTAGATATATAAACAATGATAAACATGTCCATGAAAATTTAACAACAACAATTCAATGAAAATATATACAATAGCCCTTTCTGATAAATAAATGACATTATTTTGTGATTTTTAAAGTCTTAAATCAATGAAAATGGTATGTATTTCCAATTTATAATTTGAAAATACATTCAAAACACACACACACACACACACACACATATGCATGTGTGTGTGTGTGTGTGTGTGTGTGTTCGATATATAAAATATATATAATAAATATGTTATATTATTTTCTATTGATATAAATATAACATACATTCAACAATCAAAAAATATAAATAAGGACAATATAGAAATATTTTTTCTTTTGATATATACTCAATATATGTAATATATATATATATATATATATAGTGTGTGTGTGTGTGTGTGTGTGTGTGAAGAAAGAAAGAAAAATAAATCTAATGATTAAAAAACAACAAAAATACCAGCGATAAGCTATCAGACCAAACTTAAATGAAATGTTTTCTCTCGTTATAAAGTGCAACAAAACCTCAGATGCTGCATAAAATAAGCTGAACTTGTGTGAAATAACCAAGTGACACAACTAACCTTGTTCAGGGTCCCAGTTCACCTGTTTCCTCGGATTCTCTAACGGGAATTTCATGATGATCACGCCTTTCCGTATCACAGCGAAATAAAGCTTTTCTAACAGTATGTCTACAGTTCAGAGAGACTATAACACTTTACATTCTCCCGAGCGCAGTGATGAGGATGAGGAGGAGAGATGCGAGAGATGCACGCCTTACTCTCTCTCTCTACACTGTCCGTCAGTGTGAGACCACCCAACATCACTCTCAGCAGCCTGGCATCACTTTGAGGAAAGCAAATAAAGCGCTAAATATGTTGTGAGAATCACACGGAGAATCTGGGAGCGTCTCTGCACTCGCCTTTGTTTCAGCGTCTCATTCTTTGTGCCACGATTCCCACAGGCTTTAAGTCATTAAAACCGCTATTCAGTCATTCGTGCTCGTTATAATAACTGAGATATGATCGTGTGGTGTTGAGGTGGACAGATAGAAGTGATACTCACTGATCATCGCGGTTTTCCGGCGTGAATGCGGCGCAGAAGCGGCACAGAGCCGGTGCACATGCAGGTGCTGAGGGCTGGACTGACTCACCAGCAGCAAATCAACGATTACACACAAATATGAATTATTCATTTCGACTGTGGGTTGTATTCAAACCAGAAACACCTTCATAATAATGTAAAAAAAAAAAATCATATATAGAAAGAGTGAATGCATTTACCCATTACTGCTATAGAATACCATATGTTTATGAATTAATATGCCAATAATATTATTATATAATATTTAACATATGTGACCCTGGACCACAAAACCAGTCATAAGGGTCAATTTTTCGAAATTGAGATTTATACATCAGAATAAATAAGCTTTCCATTGATGTATGGTTTGGACAATATTTGGCTGAGATACAACTATTTGAAAATCTGGAATCTGAGGTTGCAAAAATATCAAAATATTGAGAAAATCTCCTTTAAAGTTGTTCAAATGAAGTTCTTAGCAAAGCATATTACTAATCAAAAATGAAGTTTTGATATATTTACAGTAGGAAATTTACAAAATATCTTCATGGAACATGATCTTAATATCCTAATGATTTTTGGTATAAAAGAAAAATCAATAATTTTGACCCATACAATGTATTTTTGGCTATTGCTATAAATATACCCCAGCGACTTAAGATTGCTTTTGTGCTCCAGGGTCACATATATTCATAAAAATAAAATTTATATATATTTAATGATTCAGCAATTAAAATGTTATTATATAATAATAGCTATATTTAATCAATCATAATATAACTTATAGCTTAACTTATATACTTAATTATTTTTATTAATTGTTAATAATAATAGCTATTTAATTATTTAATAATAATAAAATGTGTTTACTTTTTTATTTAAATGTGTTTAAAAATGTGTTTATTTAAATATGACAACAACATTATAGAATATTTAACATTGCAAATAGTTAAATATTATATTAATAACCATATTTAATTATTTAATAATCATATAAATTATATTTAATCATTTAAAAAAATTAAATATGACAATATTATATGTTTAAAGTTACATGATGTTAAATATCATAAAATGGCTATTTAATAATAGTATAAATTATATTTATTTTTATTTATTATTTAAATATGACAATATCATTTATGTTGCAAATATCACATTAAATATTATAAAAATAATATAACAATTCAGTTAGCACTAGCTTTTGCCATCAGCTATCACTCATTTATTTTCTGTATTTTAAATCGTACATGCATATTTTTATTTATTTTTTTTTGTAAAAATGTAATATATTTTAATAGTTTTAAATTTTAACCAAATTTATTTAAATCTAAATAATATCTGACTCATTATAAAGTTGTTCAAGCCATAAACACTCACAGAATAATGTAAAAACCATTACAGGGTATATTAATTTATTGTATATTTATTTTTTTAGTATGATATAAATATTATTATATAATATTTAACACAGCATATTGTGGAATATAGAATTAGCTAATAATACATTAAATATCATCTGGATTCTGTATAATAATATCATATTCATTACAAATGTGATTTGATATGACTTTTTTAACCAATGTGAAATGTCTTTATAATGCCAGTTATGCTGCCTCATGCTTATCTCTGTGAAATCACATTTACAGGAAGGAAATAGTTCTTCATCATCATTTGCTGATGTCTTCTGTGTGCATTGAGCAGGAACCCCCCGGAGATTCCTCATGAAATATGGATGAAACTGTACTGCACCTCCTTAAGACGCCTCATCTATTAGTAATGGCATGACATCATCATAACCACATGTGCATTTCTGTATATGAAATATTCAGTCTCAAATGAACACAAATCTTGGTAAACCTGTTTACTCCGATACACCTTTACAGATTTATTTATTAGACATTTTTACACTTTCTCATATTTTGTGTTGTGCCATATTTTATGATGGAAAATTTACAAATTTGTGTTTAAAATAGTCTCTGCTATCTAAATATGTTTGCATGCAGTGATTTTGCAATGAAGTTAATTTACACATTACAAAATATTACTCAAACTTCATATTCAATCTTATTTCTCCTCATTCCAAGGGCATGCATTTAATATAGAGACGCTAACCATGGTGTTTTTTTTTGTTTTTTTGTTTTTCGGGTTAATTTCCATGAGGGATGTGCTGCCAGGTTAAAAAAAAAAAGTAAATAAATTGACCCCTTAAGAGGACACATAGGATAAATGCAAATTTTGTTTATGTATTTGAAATTTATTTTTTTCTAACTCTTTATTTTTCGTTTCTCTACTGAGTAGTCAAACAATCCAAAGAAAACATCTTTAAAACTTGTTGTTTTTACATAATCACAACTGTGTAATTATTATCTGATGAATATGCTAACATAAAAAAGCTCACTTTATGAATTATGAGTAAGTTAACTGCCATAGCTTTAAATAATGACTTTAGATGTCATTAACTGAGGTCAAGAGAACCAGTTTTTGGCGGTAAGAATACATAATGTTTTTACATATATGCTTATATTTCATATTATTTTATGTTAAAAATAGCAAGACTGCCGAGTTGAAGTTGGGGGCATGTGCGTGATTACGTTACCGACTGCATGACGTCAGACGCACGCATAGCAACCAACATGGCGACGGTGAAGCCTCACGGTAGCGAGGACAGATAGCTGGCAGCTTGCTAAACATCTGTGAAAGATGATAACTGTGAATATACAATAAAACAATGTTATTTATCAAGTATTATTAATTTGACTGCATTACCTCAGACGTTCGTATGAACGTTAAACACGATGATTTCCGGTGAAACACGAGTATTTTGAACATGAGGTTCCTGCCAGAGTTTCTCATCATGGACACTAAACCAGGTAAATGATATTCGCCAAATCAAATATAATAATCTGACCAAACACAGACGATTATAATCTCTTTAATCCGTTTTTATGTCCATGGCATGTGTATTTAAGAGAAACGCGTTAAATCATGTACTTTTACAACACTAAACAAAAAGTACCATGGTATTACCATGGTTTTAAGGCGTGGTACCCTTGTGATGTCACGTATTTGGACGTGATATCATGTTAATATCTTTTTTTTTTTTTTAAATGTACCATGGTAAAAGCAAAGTAATGCCATCTGAGACCATTTGATTAGTTGTTTTCTGATGGGGATGTTAGTATATAGTCTCATTTCAGGCTATTATTTATTAATATTGATGTATTCATTGTGCTTGATGGATTATTATAGTTTGTAATGGCTCTAATATTCTTGCAGGTTACTGTCTTGGCTCATCTGGCAAACTGATGAATCCGTACATGATTAAAGACCACATGTTGTCACATTACAGAAAGCTGTATTCAGCCAAAGGTAATTTAGATATGTGCCACTGTTACAAGGATGCCAAGCTTACAGTTTTTACATCTTTATCATCAAGTCACTGGCTTTTTATTGCATTTTATTGCATCCTTTATTCCTTATTTGTTTGTCTTTTTTATATGCTTAACCACTTCTTTTGTTTTCTTTTAGCTGTTGTGGACTGTTCAGTGCCTAAAAGCATACATAGCAATGTCAAATGTAAGTAAACATGCCATATTACAAGTCCACATTATGCTAAAATAATTTAGCAATTTAAATTATATTCAATCTCATGTATGAATTTATATAATATCAATTTATATAAGTGTGTAATAAATACAATTAAATATTGTATAAAATATATAATATAATTGCATTCTAAAATATATTTAAACATATCTATTTATATTATATAAATGTATACATTATATTTTATATATACATTATATTTTAAAATATATAAAATATAATTGATATATTTATATGCCTATATAAATGTAATATATCAAATAAAATATATTTTAAAATTTATTTAGCCAGAAATGCTGTACTAATACTTTAATTTAAAATTTTCTTGATGATTTTTTGAATATTTTTTGTAGATGTTGATCAAAAGCGCCGTGAGCGGTTAAGGAAAGACACTCTGAGTCAATCAGGAAGATCCACTTCCCAGAGGAGCACTAGGATAAACTCAAGAACTTCCTGTACTTCTAAGAATGTAAGATAAAATCCTGTCAGACTGCTGGTCAGAAATTGTAGTCAGAACTGAAGTTCACTCTTTGTTTCCAGAGCAGACCCTCTGTTCAGGGTGACGACAGTGCCTATCATTACCTGGACCAATCTCTGATGTCCTCGCCCAGAATCAGCACCTCATTCCACTCCAAACAAATCGTATATCCATCCCCTTCGAACCATTTCCCATCCGCCTCAGAGCTGACTTACCGAAGCCCAAACCCTCACTGGCATCCCGCGGGTCCGTCCTGTGCCACGTCCGCCAGTCAGAGAGCATACAGAAGCTTTCAGGATCCCACACAGAAGACCTACAGCGGAGACGTTCTGCTGAAACACTCTCATCGCTTCACTCAGGAGAAACCCTTCACCCCGAGAACGCTCAAATCAGACCACAAGTCCACGCTCTTACAATACCGCTATTACACACCTCCACGGAGGAAAGCTGAGGAGGAGAAATCCTCCTCTAAAATCACCCGACAGGAGACGTACCACGGCAGGTATAACAATGATACTGAAAGAGCTATTATATTATGTTTCAAATGGTATTGTGGAGACCTGATAACAGGGCATTTTTTGTTGTTGTCTGCAGCACACGGTCCAAACGAGGCTTTTCTCCACAGCTTGAGTCACCCCAGGCAAGTCTATCTGTCTGTCTGTCTATATATCTGTCTATCTGTCTGTCGGTCGGTCGGTCTGCATGTCTGTCTATCTGTCTATCTTTCTATCTAGTGTGCATTTATGGCCTGAGTTGTACATTATTTATTTATGCATTTACCTATTTATTTATCTATTGATTTGTTTATTTACGGATTGATTGATTGATTGATTGATTGATTGATTCATTTTTTTATGCATTGGTTTATGCATCATTTATTTATGCATTCATTTATGCATATTATCATTTATTTATTTGTGCATTTGTTTGTTTATTTTTTTTTAATGCATGTGTTAAAGTGGATTAATTGGTTGGTTGATGGTGGTTGAAGTTGATGAATGTCTGTATTGAGCAGAGCTGGAATCTAGACAAAGGAGAAGCTCAAATATCAATACACTGGCATCTTTTTTAAATCTTTTTGCAGCCATTTACTCTTGATCACGAGTGGTCGGATGAAGAAACAAATTCATTTAGACATCACGGCAAGACAAGCAGGTTTAGGGACAGTGATTTTCTTCTCTCATCCTCCAGGTAAAGGACGTCTGCCAGATTTCTATATATCACACAAATGTCTTATGGGTTTATAAAAGTCATAGAAAGCATGCAGATCCTTAACGATTCTATAAATGCACATCCTATAAAATGATTTTTTCTTTTGTTTCAGGATTTCACCAGAAGGCATGAGGTCTCCCATAATGAGAAAGGTTTCAGCAGAGTGAGTGTCCTGCACCAGACCCCTGAAATACATCAAGCGTTACACTAATGTGACATTTAAACCACTGATATTCACTTCAAATTCTTAACAAAGCAGAGACTTTTAGAAATAATGATGTACTTGACATGATATATCAATATAATCATGCATACAGTCATAACAGTCATTTGTATTTTCAGTTTATTCATCTTCATTCATGTGTCATTCTCTGGACTTTCTGAACTTGTTCTTTTCACCAGGGAGGAAGAATTAATGTACCTGGAGTTCATTACAGACGTGACGAATGAGATCTTAACGCAAGGCCTTTACTCTGACAGGTGTGTGAGAACTTTTATTTTGTAGGAAGAGAAATTGCAAGACATTTGTTCCACTTTTTGTTCGTTTGAAGTATCGGTCTTTTCAGGGTACTGAAGAGAGTATTTGAACGTCACATTAATATGAACAGACATCGATTAGATGAGGTGAGGATTTTGGATTTTACATTTTATTTACCTTTAATCTGATTCTTTTATACAAAGTGATGTAATGGAGGAAAAACAAACAATCCTTCATTATCTTATTTTAATATTACAATAACATGAGATATTTGTGCTCACACTCAATATTAGATTTAAGTTGTGTAATGTATTTTCATGTACTGGATTTAGCAGTAGTTTTTAAATACCGTATTTTATTTATTTATTGTTTTGTTTTGAAGGAAATATATTTTTAATGAGCAAGGATGCATTAATTTGATTTAAAGTGCCAGTAAAGACATTTATAATGTTACAAAAGTTTTCTATTTCAAATAAATGCTGTTCTTTGAACTTTTTATTCATCAAAGAATCCTGAAAAACAAATTGTATCACCGTTTCCACAAAAATATTAGGCAGCACAACTGTTTTCAACATTGATAATAATCGGAAATGTTTCTTGAGCAGCAAAACAGCATATTAGAATGATTTCTGAAGATCATGTGACACTGAAGACTGCAGTAATGATGCTGAAAATTCAGCTGCGCATCACAGAAATAAATTTCATTTTACAGTATATTCACATAGAAAACAGTGATTTGAAATTGTAATAAATTTTCACAACTTCACCATTTTTACTGTATTAATAAATAAATACTTTTGCAAGCAACAGACAAATCATAACATTTCATGATATGGCACTCAGTTCCAAGCACCTTTTTGAACATGTGACTAATCACTCTGTATTAAAACTCCTTGGCATCTCGTTCACTCACAGACGTCCATCTCTCTAACATTCCCAACAGAACAAAATGCGGCACCTTCTAGACAATCTGCAGGAGGATCTGCGAAGTCCCCCTGCTGCCGCCGTCACGTCGTACAGTCCTGTCATCTGTCACACTCTGCCATCAGATGATGGTGATGATCTGCTTCATAAAGTGTTTAACGAGGGCCGAGGCCAGAGCGAGGACGTCACTCCTGCTGTAGCGTCCACACCTGTGAACCAGAGTCTGGAGGACCATAATGAAGGCAGCGAGAATGATAACGAACATCTCGATCCCAGGAACACTGAAGACGATAATGAGGTGTCAGAACAGGTCGATGAACTTGGGAAAATCATGGCGGAGTCTTTAAGTGTGTCAGAAACTCAACAGCAAGTGTTTGAACAGGAGCAGATGAGAGGAGACATCAGTGATGATGAGTTTTAACGCTTTTTGCTTTGTGACACTGTAATTTTTTGAGAATTTCAGATTTCTGTTTTGTTTACTTTTTAATGTTATATTACTTTTTTATGGAAAAGCCATGTGTGTTCCTTGAAGTGATAGTTATACAGTATTTTCAGCATCTTATGTGCAGTATTCAGTACTTTTCATTAATTTTTCGGCTCCCAATTTGGGCGTTTATCGGTTATGTAGTCTGGTTAGGATTCAAAAGACATGCTGTGTCATATTTTTGAAATTCAAAACAGTTTGCCTAGTTTGTGACTTAGTTTTACTACTTTTAATTGGTTTACTTTTACACAACATGTATAAGTGCAGTATTCATATTCAGTGATGTACTTGATATAGTGGAACTTATTTCAACTGGAAGAAAGTTTGAAAGATGTATTTATGTCTCTCTCTCTCTCTCTCTATATACATATATATACACACACACACACACATACAAAATTAAGGAATTCATAATTCATCTAAACCATGTGTCTGTCTCAAATACAGTCATTTGTTTTAGTTTAATTTTTTTTTTAAGATTAAAAATGGCAGTATTCAGGTAGATTGGTTTAGTGATCAGAAGAAAGCTGTCTGTAAAGATAACCACGAGTGGCTTAAACAGTTATTTGTACTTTGAACACGTGTTTTACACTGAAATATACAATTGAATTTACAATTTTCTTTTAGCACCTGTTGATTTAATTGTCCACTGAGTGTTTTGCCTTTTAACTACTGAGAAATGAAACACTTTACTTTAACTGTGCTATATGTATTTTTATATTTTCAAATGACTTGACTACTTATTTTGTGTTTACTATTTATAATACTGGATATAGATAATTAAATGCTATTGCAATCACATTTGGTTTATGTTTATTGTACACCTTAACTAGTCCTTGAGTATGAATCGTATCAGCAAAAGTTAACAGTGCAATAAACATTAAACTTAAATACTCACTAAAAAGTTTAACAGGTAACCAGGCACAAATATGACAACACTGTTTTACTGCACACCCGCAAATCCCCAAGAGCTGATAAAGTCTTGCTTATCATGATAAACACTCCTTCCAGAAAGCAGAGTTTTACTGTGGTAAATAACGTGCAGTTATTCACATGGCTTTACAGCAGCTGCTCTCATTCCACGCATTCCACGCGTCTGACGTAATGCGCGACTTGTATCGAGGCGCAGCACAATTGTTCAATTTATTAATCTTATCTCATTTTTCGATCCGATACAACTTTGTTATTCTAGTCCAAAAAATCAAATATTAATTTTTACGCGTTCTCCATCAAAATCAGCTCTTGTGACTGTTATGAAAGCGAAAAAAGCGTCGAGACTGAAAGAAAATAGTGCCGTGGATTAATATGTTCCCGGTCACCTTTCCTCTGGTATTCCGAGCGGATGTGACGCAGTAGCAGGAGTGTGACCCGAGGAACCTCAAACATGCGTCAATCCCGAAAAAACAAACTCCACCAAATATCGGATTATTATCACCAACCGTAATTCCTACTCCAAAACCTATTCATGCTATAAATCAAGGATATAATAAATCAGATAATCCAGCAGGTAAGCGGCGGACAGCTTCTGAAATCGTTCTTTTCCAGAGTTTTACTCAAAAGTGTTAGCAGCGTTAGCCAGCGCGCGCTCTTAAACTCGAAATAAAGACAAAACTCAGTCATCTTAATAAATCTCACCTATTTAGACGTTTAAATATGTTTTTGAAGACTTTGACGTCTTATTTAATGAAGTGTATAAGTCCCATATGGATGCGTGCGGTTTTGCGGTCACTTGTTGCTCCAAAAGTTAGTCAGACATCTTTGGCGTTTGTTTATATTTCGTAAAAGCAGAAAAACTCATGGATTTCTAACAACATCAGCGGAATTAAGTGCTTCGATGTACTTTTATTTAATAAAATGCTTATTTTTACAGATTTGAGGGCCTTAAGCCTAAATCACGGTTCCTCTGTTATTGTTTTGTTTTTGTGGGATACTCCTGTTTGTTCGATGTCAATAATAGCCATAGTGGATAATTATTATTTTTTTATAATATTTTTTTTTTTAAATACCATAATTATAAAAAAATATGACTGTATATTTGCATAATGCAAATATGTATAACATGCTGTTCATAATTTGACATTTGTTTGGTCTCATTCATTATACTTTTATGATTGATTCATAACGGTATGAATTGTTATTGATCTGTATTTTGAGTTTTCCACTGTCTTGTGAGTTTGTTTCATGTCATGCTTCTAAAATGGATTTTAATAAACGCATTATATCTATAGTAGTTCTCAACTGGTTTTACTTCACGAAATAATTTTAGAATTGGATATTGAGTGATGACCTAAATTGTTTATCAAGCAAAAGTAGGAAAATGTTGTTAAAATCACACATTTATTAATATTAAATAAGCCATCCCATCCGTTATATATAAAAGCCTAATTTATACTTGTTTAAATTGGTATACTGTGCCAGTGTAAAGTATTATTTGAAATATATTTAAGTTACATTAAGTGTTTGTTCACTCTGTATATTATTGTACTGTTACAGTATTTATTTTAATTTTAATTGTTATTGTTATTATTTTAATTCCATTTTTTATAGTTTATTTAAATACATTTATGCATTATTTTACATTTTTAAAATGTTTTTTTTTTCAGTTTGAAAACCCTCTTGTGTGCTTTAGATCACACAATTAATACATTTATGTAAATGTAATTTATGAATATTCTGTGTATTTTTATAGAACACTATAAAAGTGTAACACTTTTCAGTTACTATTGTATTAGTCATACTACTAAGTGACAGAAATATTTGAGTTTAGACTTTGACATCAACTTCAAAAAAAATATGGAAAGCGTTTATTCCTCCTCTGTAAAATTTGATAACCGTCTTTATTTTGCTGTCCAAATTATACATGATTACATGGTTAATTTGCATCGTTTTTGGCTTGTTATCTGTGACCCAGACCCAAATTTGATCAGAAAGAGTAGATAAATACTGAGTAATACTAAATATGACTCTGAGCGTTTAGGCCATTTGTATCTGTGAATGTCATCATTGCTAATCTGGTTTGCTGTGGTTTGTCTTTATCCAGGGACTCATGTGTTTGTCTTGCGGAGCCCTGTATAATCCAGCACCCCTCCATGGATTAAGCTCAGAGAAAAGCTGAATCCAATCATTCTGCTCGAGGAGGGTCGCGGCACCGGTGCAACATGCCCCTTCCGTTCGGATTAAAACTCAAGAGAACCAGAAGATACACAGTGTCCAGCAAAAGCTGCCTGGTGACCCGCATACAGCTTCTCAACGGCGAATATGTGGAGTTCACGCTTTCGGTAGAAAGCACGGGACAGGAATGTTTGGAGGCAGTCGCGCAGAGACTGGAGTTACGAGAGGTAGGATTGCCTTAGTTTTGGGTTTAATCTGGTCGAAATCACCTTAACGCAGCATGGGCGTGTGTTTATTTTAGCTCGCTGGTGCCGTCTGGAGTCTTGGCTATTCTAGGACCGCTACCAAAATGCTGTCAAACACCCTAAATGCATGTGTGCCAAGAATTCGGCCTCGGCTTCATTTGCATGCAGTCAGCTGCTCTTGAGAAGTCTGAATCAGATTATCGTGTTGTTCTGCCATCCATATCTAGTTATAAATCGCCGTGTCTTTTCAGACATGTTGTGTGAGTCTCATTTTCTTTACCAACCAAATGTGGCTTTTAGTAAAGTGTGTGTAGTAGCCTAAAGTTCACTAATACAGTAGTTTAGTCAGCGCATACTAATTGTACATGCCTACAAAATCCTTCCAAGGTTGATGTTCAAGTAAAATTACAGTACTGGTACAGTAAAGTTGCCAAATATCATGTCCAGTACAGCATCAGCATTTTAGGTTAAATTTACATTAATGCATAAGTTAAAGATGCTGTAAGTAATCACCATTTTGTATCAGTTTTTTGTCCATTTTAATGACCATTTAGCTGCAGATTCAGTCTAGCGCTTTGATATGAGTTTTTAGAAGTAAAAATATTTCATGCATGTAGTCAGTGACTTAAATTGAGTCATAAAAACTGCTTGTATAGTCCGTGTATAAAAAAGGAATGTGAAAAATGTTGATTAAAGTAGTTTTAGATTATGTAGCATCAAGATTATTGGTTTAATTTATATGAATGTATAAGATACAGGGTATATTTAGGTGCTGTAACTGGACATTACTAGTTTTAAGGTTTTTACCCATTTTAATCATCATTTAGTCAACAGCATTTATAGTAATTATCTGAAGTAGTTTAGGAAAAAAATGTTGATTAAAATAGTTTTAGATAGTGTGTCACACTGTTTGTAGTTTGTACTAGTAAAGTTAAATAGTAGAGTGATTTAATCAGCAGGTACTAACGGTGGTCAGCAGGTACTTTTGTGAATTCACTTGTTTTAATTACTATTTGGCCATTTTTTGTCGATCAATTATAGTCCCGCTCTTTAATATGAATTTTTAGACGTATAAATATTCTGTGCATACAGTTTAGAGCATAATATGAATCATACAAACGGTGTGTATAACACTTATTTTACGTAATTTGGAAAAAATGTTTAAATAGTTAAGAAAAGCTATTTAAGCATATAAAGTTGACACACACATCAAGTCTTTTTTTTTTTTTGTTTAGCATCAAGATTTTAGTATACGAATTAGAGCCCTGCATTTCGGCCCGGGCCCAACGGGCCCCGACTTTTTTACGCCCCTAGGGCCGGGCTTTGGGCCAATTTTCACGTCATAGTTCAGACGCAGGCCGGGCCTCGGGCCTGTTTTAGGTTTCTCCTTATTTTTATATTTTAGATATCCATCAATTAGTGATGAAAAAAATTGCCGCGCTGGTGGAAACAACACGAGACTGTGCTGCCGTGACTGAGAGCGGCTCGACAGTGTTTAGTGTCCCGCAGCAGCAGCGTGCGCAAGTGACTTCAGCGCAGCTGAAGAGTTCTGCGTTCAAATGCACGCAATAGGCTAAAGCTTGCCGCAAAGCCCCAGCAAACATAATAACCATGAATGTGTCCGCGGGAAATAGTAAGGAGATATTTTAATTATTTACTAATAAACTTATGTTTTCTGAGTCCGTGTCGCAAGGATGAAGTTGCTTATCCTGACTCGCCGTCTCCTCATTAGATGCGCCTTTAGAGAGAAATGCAACTTTATTGATTAAGATTATAATAAAAGTTTTTGTTTTCGATTTTTTTGTTTGTTTGTTTCGTTAGGTGATAATTTAAAGCTTTCTATAGATATATTTATCATGTCTGTGAGGCATGTATTCGCTCAGCTTCGGTTCATTTTTGTGAAGCGCTCCTGTTCAAGACTAGACGGCAGAAAATACATGTGTGTTTTCTTTGTTTTATAAAAGCACAACGTTTTGTTGGTATTGTGAGTGCACACAAATAAAAGTAGACCCTTTACAGTTACGAATGATGTATTACTCTTACCTTTATCAGAAAAAAAATTACGTCGTAGGCTATTTTCATTTGTTTCCACTGAAAAAAAATGCAAGTGTTTGCGCTGGTGCCTCCACGTCCTGCAGAGCCCACTCTCCACACAAACTTGGATATAGGCTAGCGCACATTATTATTATTATGGCGCAGGTTTAACGTTTAAACATTGTTATATGCTTGAGCTGTTTTAGTATATCTATAGATTTTATTTTAGGCAAGTCGTGATGATTTGAGAAGGCTAAATTGATCAAACATAGGCTATGATCAGCTCACTGTCTGCCGCTGGCCGCTTGGTCGTTACTTTAAAAAACAAAAACTTATATTTAACGAACAAAAATGCTCCAAAAGTTTTTCTAAATTAACTTAAAAAAAAAAATGAAACGAAATATAATCATTTTGCCATTACATACAAAACTGAACTATTTTAATAGCCGAAACAGTAGTATAAGCTGTTTTGGGAGAAGGGGGAAAAAAGACAGGCTCGGGTCGGACTCGGGCCGGTAATTCTGATAAGCTGTCAGACACGGGCAGGGCTAGGGCCTGAGCGTCTCGGGCTAGGGCCTAAATTTGAGGCCCTTGCAGGGCTCTGATATGAATGCATAAAGTGATGCTGTAGCTGGTGATTATTTTTGTTCAAACAAGTTTTTTCACTTGTTTTAAAAAACATTTAGCTAATTTTGGAGATGGATAACCATCCTGCTGTGTGACATATGAAACATCCAAATATTCCATTCATGTAGTATCTCAATTAGACTGAGCTCATAAAAACAGCAGGTGTTATTATATAACGATATTATTTTAGGATGTCACACCGCCTGTTGTTTCTCACGAGTGAAAGAGCAATCGGTGAAATTCTGTTCGTTCCCCAGATAACGTATTTCAGCCTCTGGTACTGCAACAAACAAAACCAGCAGAGATGGATTGATTTGGAGAAGCCACTGAAGAAACAGCTTGACAAGTACGGGCTGGAGCCGACCGTTTACTTTGGGGTGGTGTTCTACGTGTCATCTGTTACCCAGTTACAACAAGAGATAACCAGGTTAAGGACGAGAATATGTTTAAAATGATCACAGCAGTGCTATTAGAGCACCTTTACTCACTTCCTGTTTTCCGCACAGATATCAGTATTATCTGCAGCTGAAGAAAGATGTTCTGGAGGGGAAGATCCCGTGCTCCATTGAGCAAGCCATTCATTTGGCCAGCTTGGCTGTGCAAGGTATTTTTTTTTTGATATTATGTTTGGCATTTCAGATATATGGACTAATGCTGTTCTGCCCTTGTTTTCAGATGACTGTTATCCTTAATCTTTTGTCTTTGTAATATTAATACTCTCTTCAGTTGGTTCTATTCCATTGGACATTAAAGGGATAGTTCACCAAAAAATGAAACTCCTGTCATTTACTCAGTGAAATCATGCTGTTATTGGAGTTACTGTGGTTTAAAAATTAAGAAAAAAAAAATCATTAAAATGAGCTGGATTGAAAATATTATTTTCTTGATTCTTTCTAAATTCAATAAACAGATTGATTTTTTAGAAATATTTTTTTTTAGTTTATGCTAAATTGCAATCAGTTTTTCATCTACGGGAAAACATCAATAAAGCTTAAACAATAAAATAAAAAGTAAACATGTTTCGTATGTTACATTTACTTCAGAAAACCATTCAGTTCCCATAAACTCTTTAGTCAATTCGAAAAAAATATCTGTAGAGAGGAGCGTTTTGCTGAATATATGCACTAGATTATATTTATTTATTTTTTTACTTTTTAACCTATTCTGTAATATCTATTAGGGGTGGGAGAAAAAATCGATTCTCCGATGCATCGTGATTCTCTCTTCAACGATTCTGAATCGATTCTAAGCTTAGTTTTCCCCCTGCATATGGCACGTGGGCGCGCTAGAGACGCGGCGGGCTTCATTGCACAGAATTTGCACTGTGAGACACGTGCGCATTGCTTGACAGTGTGTGCTTCCGCCCACCGTGTTTTACTTTAGATATGTTTTCATTTATGCTGTTTGGAATGCAGTACTATTAGATGCCCGAAACTCGCGCACTGACAGACATTCACGTGCGCTTTGTGTTTGTTTGTTTGTTTGTCCTGAAGCGCATTTATATGAAAATGTGATATGTATATGATAATGTTAATCGTAATTGACTAGAGTCTGGTACCAGTGAAGATTCACACCTCTATTTTTAAGATGGCAGTACTGAAATACACAGATTCCAACTATAAACAAAAAGCATAGAAACTGCAATTTTGCTTAATATGTAAAGTTGTAAAGATGCATTTGCACAGCAGAAGAATTAATTGGGGGAAAAAAATGTAGATCAAGAATTGTTTTGGAATCGGATCGTGACTCCCAGAATCGGAATCAGATCGAATCGTGAAGTGCCTGAAGATTCCCACCCCTAATATCTATGTATGTGTGTTTGAATAAATCCGCCATCAAAATAAGTTTCTTTTGACAGTCACTGTTTAAATGTCTATAAAAACTTCCTGTGCAATTTAAATAATTTTAATAATTTTAAATAAATCAGTTGTTAACTTACCTGTTCTTCAATATTTTATGTTTGAATAAATGAAAGCATGCTTTAATGTCAGCCACTGTTTAAATATTTATTTTTAAAAATTAATTAATTAAAATGTATGTAAACAAATCACTTTAATATTACTGTAATCTACAAACTGGCGAATCAAATGAATCTATTTTTTGTGAATTGATACCGACTGAATCATTATTGAATTAAGCAGAACTGAATTACAAGCTTGTGAATCGAAATGAATCAAATCATGAAATTCTATGTGTACTATGTGTTTTGAAGTCATGTGCAGGTTTTCATTCAATGACAATCTTCCCCTCCACTCTCAAATCTCTAACATTATGTGGAAGGTGTTTTGAGATGCAGTTATAAGTTGGTGTTGCAAGAGAACATTTGCTTTAACATTCTTAAGATAACGTTCAGCCAGTGTCTGGTTCAAGGGTTCAGATACTCCATCATGAAGGTACGGTTTTTTATTTCTACAGGCTGCAAGTCTAGAAAATCAGAGCATCATTTATCAAGCTGTGCTGCCAGGCTCGAGAATCTCGTACGCTACTGGCAAAGATATATCTGGCAGTACCGGTTACTGGACTGCTGTTAGCATAGCAGAGGAACTGAAGTCACTCACTGTCACAGCCAGATCAAAAAAAAAATTCCCGTGTTTGCAGTGTCAAAAGTCCTTTGTCTCCGCATGGTTTGTGTCATTTCGATGAGGCCGGACGTTCAGCGGGAGTTATTTTTGTGCACCAGCATTGCTGTGTAAGGAGGCTTCACGGTATGGTAATGTTTCGGATTGTCAGCATAGCTGTGAACATTTCTAACGGGCTGATTAGACATGCTGTTAATGTTGAGCTACTACAGTTACAAAGGCTAAATCGATTCCTTGCATAACAAAACGTCTCTCAGCTTTTCTAAATTTAGATGTGCGATTTCTATAAATGTTGTAGATGATTTTGCAGGAGTGTCATCTCACATTTTACATTTTAAACCCAGCATCAAACTCATTAAATCAGTGTAACTTCATTCAGAATGAGAATTTGTAAAATAAAATATAAAATAAATAATTTGCAAAATAAAATAATAAATGCATAACAATTTGTAAAAAAAAAAAATAATAAGTTAAATAATAATTTATAAAATACAATAAAAATAAGTTTAATTAAAAAATAAATCTTTTGTAAAATAAGATAATAAATAAAATATCTTATAAAATAAATTGTAAAATGAAATGCAAAAATAAAATGGCAAAAATAACTGGTGTTTTCAAAGTCAATGTCATGCAAAGTCATGTATATCTATTACATTTAGTAAAAAAAAAAAAAAAACTGAAATATCGCCCTATACGTCTTTAAGAAATCAATGTCATTATGTTTGGATGCTTTTTTAATCTAACACTAAACATGCATTTGTCTGTTGGTTTCAGCTGACCTTGGAGACTTCAATCGATATGACTCCCAGGAATTCCTTCAAAAAATTGTGCTATTTCCAATGGTACGTAATCATTTAATATTTTACTGTCTATTCCAGGATTAAAGACTGCAGGGTAAGTCTGTTATTTCAACTCTGTTTCTCCCCTTTTCTCAGCCATGGATACAGGACGAGAGGGTTGTGGAAGAGGCCACTCAGAAAGTCACCATGCTCTATCAGAAATACCGGTGAGAGGCTGTAGTCATTTCTGCAAGACTGTTAGCTGCTGTTTACGTGAGGTTCAGTGAGGAGGCTTCATGATTATCAGATGTGTTCAGATGGTTCCTGTTAAAGGATTTCAAAGGCAGCTGTCAAACCCGTGACGTAAATTATGACCAGACTTTCAGCTTTGGGCTCAAGGCAACAATAAATGCTCTTGGCTTTCCTGCAAAAGTTCTGTTTCGGAAAGTCTTTCGGCTGAGGTTTACATGTGCTCAGCACACGCTAAGGCTGGGATGTATATTTTGAAATATTTGCCAAGTTTTGTTGCTGATATAAAATCTAAATTATCTAAATCGCAATGTTTTTTTTTTTTTTTTTTGCCCTTTATATTTCTAAAAAGGCATGTTTTTATATTATGCATTATGAAAGAAGGGTTAATTTCAGCTCTGTTTTAAACCTTAGTAACAAAATGCAGTTAGATTTGAATAGTTGATTTAAATGTATTGATCAGTGTTTCTGCGGCTCTTTTAAAGTCTTATTTCACCCCTACCACAAATAAAGGTCTTAAAGGGGTCATATGACGTTGCTAAAAAGAACATTATTTTGTGTATTTGGTGTAATGCCATGTTTATGTGGTTTAAGGTTCAAAAACACATTATTTTCCACATACTGTACATTATTGTTGCTCCTCTATGCCCCATCTTTCTGAAACGTGTCGATTTTTACAAAGCTCATCGTTCTGAGAAGCGAGGTGTGCTCTGATTGGCCAGCTATCCAGTGCGTTGTGATTGGCCGAATACCTCAAGCGTGAGACGGAAATGTTACGCCCCTCACCGTAATGTGATGCCGTGTCCCGGTGCAACGACGCAAAAACAATAGAACCCATTACAAACAAGGCATTTGTTGCATCCAATGGGGACAGAATTATTGATTATAATGACTTATACGGTCTTTTTACACGTCGCGTTGCATCGCGGCACGTAAACATTACAATGTCTGCATTTGTGATCGGAGAAACTACAAACAACAAACACTACTCTACACTGCTCAAAACTCGCTTTTGAATAGTCAGTGGCAAATTCTTTAAATAAGAAAATGTACTTACAGGCTGTGAGTCAGAAGCACCAGACTGTCCTTGCAAAGTTGGAATTGCCCCACTTTATAGAAACAGCCTTTGTGCGAGCCAGCATTGTAGGCTACTCTTCCAGGTTCAGGAAATAGTCCTCCGTAAAATGCGCTGCACACACTCCAATATTTGGGTTGAACTGTTCTGGAACAGTGTATAAATACAACTTAACCACTGATTTCTAGTTTTGTCCTCTTTTGGAAGCCCAAACAAAGTACTTTCGCTTTCACAACGAAACACAGCGTCTCCAGGACATGGCGCCGGTGGCAGCAACAATACTACAGCCAGAATAATAGTTCCGCCTTCTTTCATTGCATATACATTTAGGCGGTGTTCTGCAAATCTTCCCACACCGTGACGTAGACATGTGGGGGCGTGTTTGAATGAGCCGTTTTAGGGGGGCGTGACAGAGTCTCAACTTTGATAAAGAATATCTCTTTGGTTTTGAGACTTTAGTCTGCAACATTAGGGATCTTATCTATGCACAAACAGCTTGTAACACTCCAAAGAGGAAGGAAAACTTGAAATCGCATCATATGACCCCTTTAAATCAGAGTAAAAAGTCTTCAGTTCTTAGTCATGCCGTTAAATGTTGCATGCACTGCAAAAATGAATATTTACTCACTATTCTTGTCTTTATTTTCCAATACAAATATCTAAACAGCCTTAAATCAGTGTCTTGTTTTCTGAAAAACTGAGCAAAGTTAAATTAGATTATTATGCATAAAACAAGAGCAAATGTCTGTCAGTGTTGTATGATAATGTTTTTCCTTTGAATTAATTTTATTTTTCCTCACATTGACATTATATTTGTTCTTGTTTTAACCATAAACTCACTTCATTTTGATCAATTTCTCAGAAAGCTAGACTTCATATCTTGTCATTTTTCTCTGTCTGTTTTTTGCTTCTCAGTGCCTCAGTTTTCTTTAAGAAACTTTAGACATTTGTACTTGAAAATAAGGCAGAAATTCTGAGAAAGAACATCATTTTTTTGCAGCATGAACAGAAGGCACATTAAAAGTTATTTCCATATTTTTATTAAGCTTTTTCTTGTAATGAATTAAAAACCAATTTATACTTTACGTAATATGGTTCTTTGTTCTTTATGGCACATCATGCAACTGAAACAACTTTTTTAGTGTCTTGGAAGAAATATACGTATGCATTGCAATGCTCTGACGTTGTTAGTCTGAGTAATGCATGATAAGCATGAGGAAGAATCTGCACAGATGAGTCTGATATTGACATCAGATGACAAGTGCGTGGTTGAATGTGACCTTTTTGCTGTAGTGTCTCAAGTCAGTGCTGTTTGTGTGTTTTCTGTTTCCCAGAGGTCTGTCCGCACCGGAGGCGGAGTTACTCTACATGCAGGAGGTGGAGAAGATGGAGGGATATGGTGAGGAGAGTGTCCAAGCGAAGGTAAAGCAGCAAAGAAAACTGTTCTTTGTGTAATTCAAGTTTCTTTTCATGGGTGACAACTCAGTTTGCAAGAGTGCACGAGACTGCTTTGACAGTGTGAAAGTGTGAAATACATGCACCTAAAATATCTTGAAACCATGCACAGGGATATATTTCTGAGTGTTTAGTTATAAAGTATTCAGTTTACCTTGTAATAGATTCCCCTGATGCATTTCTGCATAAGTCATCTTGGTCAGATTTGAATGAAATGTAGCATTCCATCACTTGTTCAGCAATGGATCTTCTGCAGTGAATGGGTGCCATCAGAATGAGAGTCCAAACAGCTGATAAAAACATCACAATAATCCACACTACTCCAGTCCATCAGTTAACATCTGGAGAAGACAAACGCTGCGTGTTTGTAGCAACAAACCCAGTCCTCTATCCATAATAGTGCTTTTTCTGTTGAAAAAGTCATCTGGCACCATTTACCGTCCAAAACAGCTCTTTTGATGTGAGAGACAACAGGAGATTGACTTTTTCAATGGAGGAAGTGTTATTATGGGTTATTGACTCTTCTGGCCAGAAACAATGGTTTGAAATTGTTTGGACTCTCATTCTGGTGGCACCCATTCACTGCATTATTAATTATTTTAAGACACTGAGAGCCTTTTAAATTAATAATTATTTCCCGATGCTATATTTTAAGATTTTCTTGTGTCTAAACAGGATGCTCAGAGCACAGATGTGATCATTGGCTCTTGTCTGGACGGGATTTTTGTCAAGCACAAAAATGGGAAAGCACCTCTCATGTTTCGGTATGTGTGCATTCATTCTTTTTGTGTGTGTTTTTGCATTCATTCATTAAGGCTGGTGAGAGATATAAAATATTTGTGAAATATTTTGATGTTTAGCAATCCTAAGGTTTTTTTGCAGTGATATATATTTGGCTATTCCATTTCCTAAAGGCATTTGCATCAGTCAGCAATGTTTAAGGAAGTCTCTGCATGGCATATTACAATGTTTTAATAAAACAAATTATATAGGTAATATTACTACTACTCACAATGTTTTATATTGCAGCATATTTAAATGAATATGATTATGCTTGTGTTAATATAGTGAAACAAAGTGTGCAAAATATGCACTGATGATTGTAACTAGATTTATTTCAGAATTTTACTTGTTGAAATTTAGTTTCCTCCTATTGGGCAAAAATTCACCCTTCCTCAGAGCAAGAATAATCAATATAGATATTGTCAAAAGACTCGCCCTTGTCGTCAAAAGGCTGTTTATCATCCAGTGTATCGTGTTTTTAGCTTGTGTTTTGCCGTCATGTGTCTGACTCGAGCTCTTCATTGTTTCTGCAGGTGGAATGACATAAATAATATGACTCATAATAAGTCTTTCTTTGCCCTGGAGCTTGCCAACAAAGAAGACACAATCCAGTTCCAGACCGTAAGTCAGATGCTTCAGATGCTTTTATTTTCCTAAAATAGCCAAAAGATTTAAGTTAACCTAGTCACGTATGCTGTCACGTATGCCTGTGTGTATGTCCATTCATATTAGTGAATAGATTTGTAGCTGGCCTCTAAAGAACGCCACTCATTTAGGCCCTGAAACACACGAGTCAATGTTCTGGCCTGAGTTGATTCAGTAAAAATGTTCTGGCTCTGTTTCAGGAGGACATGGAGACGTCCAAATACGTGTGCAGAATGTGGCTGGCGCGGCACAAGTTTTACAAAATTAACAACAGCAGTCTGTAAGTTTATGTGTGTGTGTGTGTTTTCTGTCGTGTATGTTTTTGTTAGAGATGCACTCATTTTGGCCAATACAATATGAACAAATCTATAGCCTCTTACAGATGCTGGTCATTTGTCTTTCGTTTCTCCTAAAAAACAATTTTTAATATTGTGACTAAACATTCAGTCATTATGGGATTGGATCTTGTGGTTAGATGTGTAACAGGAATGCATTATATGTGCAACAAAAAGAAACCTTTTCATAATTTAGCAAATAATTCTAACAAAAGTTAGAATGAGATCTGTTAGATTTAGTGTTTTTGTCTCACCAAGGCTGCATTTATTTGATCAAAAGTACAGCAAAAACAATTAAGTATTATTATTATCTGTGATCAAATCTGAATTTTCAGCATCATTCAGTGTCACATGATCCTTCAGAAATCATTCGAATGTTTTGAAGAGCATTTCATATTATCATTGTTAAAAAGTTATGTTTCATCTTTTATGAATAGAAAGCTCAATAGATCAGCATTTATTTTAAAAACCTTTTTTTTTGTTACTTTTGATCAATTTAATGCATCCTTACTGAAAAAAGTTCATAAAAAAAAAAAGCTGATTGTTAGTTTAATCAGTAATTGGTTGATTAAAATCATTGGCTGCTTCATCAGTGCGTCTGTAGTTTTGTGTGTGTCTCCTCCTTCACCGCTATCCGTTTACTGTCTCCAGAGAGCTGTCTGACGGCCCAAACTCTGAGGGCTCCCAGAGGTCCATACTTTCTCTTTCTTTTCCTCGTTTTCCAAATCTCTCTCGTCCCTCTGTTCCTGCTGACAAGGGGTGAGCCTGACTGCACGAGAGCATCAATGCTTTACTGCTCCGAGCTTCTCATGGGCTACAGAGTGACAGAAAACTCCTGAAAACTCTTTAAGCAATGACATGAGTCATGACAAAATGCCCAGGTCATATTTCACCGCAAATTTAATAAAAAAATAAATAAATAAAAAATAAAAAATGCATCCCTTTTTGGATCATTACATTTTTGCAAGTTAGATCATTTATAGACAGTAAAATACTACTTTTTAAAATAAATATTTAACTTTACAATAATTCCCCATTACAGCATCATAGATTAGTTAAATATTAAGTTAAATATTGATAATGTGGGTAAAATGCACCCTATTTATGTCAATGCAACAATGCAGATATTTTTGAAAGAAGACTCTTCTGCTCACCAAGGCTGCATTTATTTGATCCAAATTACAGTAAAAATAGTTATTGTGAAATATTACAATTTAAAATAACTTTATTTTAGAATCATTAAATATTTTATTTTTAATCAGGACTAATTATAGTCAGCAGCAAATCAAATGCTATGCTCTTTTATATATATATTGTTATATTCGTATATAGAGTGTGTCTGAGAGTTGTCATGAAAATTTGAATGCAGTACAAAATGCAAGCCGCTGACTTTGTACTGTAGTATCACAGTGCATGTGACGAATAAAACATTGACCTTTATTGCTCTCTGGTTTATTTCACAGTTGTTTTATTGTTTTGTGTTTTATTACAGACAAACACAGCCCGCTCCTGTAAACACAGTGAGGCGACGGTCCTCGACGAGAATGTCTCTGGTCAGCATTATACCAGTTATTCAATGACTATACAACAGTTTTGCTATGGAGCTTGTTCTGTAGGACGTTTCTGGAGTTTGTCGGCTCTGCATGATCTCATTTGTTTTTGATGTGATTTACTGTGGCTCTATTCCAAGACTTTGCTTTCTACATAGGCAGCTCCCTTTTAAGGCAGCTTTCTAACTAAAATGGAACCTTATAAATGTCATAAGCATAAAAAACCTAAAATAAAAAAGCTTTTAATTGGACTTTTAATGCTTTCTATCTTTGAACCAATGTTTGATGTTGTGCTTGCACTTGTATGACTTCAAATACAAAGTCTAGATAGGCAGCTCTCCAGGTTTGGGACACAATTAATATGTCCAGCTGAATAATGCTGCTTTTGTTTTGTCTTATGATACAGCCAAAACCGCAACCCTACATGATGCCACCTCAGATGCACTTTAATGGCCATTACACCGAACCTTACACGTCTTCACAAGGTAGAACATCTCCCATCAGCAACGGGCCAAAAATGCTTTGTCTTTTCTTTAAAAAATGATTTTTAGTATTTTGCATCTAAACATTCTTAAATCAGGATAAAAGCAAAATGACAGAATTTAGTGAGGAAAAAAATATTTCGGTGTGGTTAGAAAAATTAACTTTTAGAACTTTACAGAAAAGAAGACTTATCTAAACATTCTTAAATCAACATACATTTATGAAGCAAAATAACTTATGTGAAGTCTTCTCGATGTAATGAATCTTGATTTAACAGTTATGTATTTGTACTTGAAAACAAGACAAAAATACTAAAGAAAAGTCATTATTGTTTGTTTATTCTTTTTTTATTATTTAAATCAAGATCAGTTTTAGACAGCAAATCAAATACTATGCAAATTAATTTGACTTGATTTAAAAAAAAAAAAAAGTGCTTAATGAAATTGTACTGGAAAAGAACCTATGGAATTTTTCTTAAGTTAATTTATCCTGATTTTAAGTTTGCACTGACAAAAATACTAAGTAATAGAAGCATTCATGTATTTTATTTGTTTTATTTTATTTAAATTTAAGAAAAATTACAGTCAGTAAATCAAAGTCTCAATCTTTTATAAGTATTAAACTTTACAATACTTTTGCATCATGATGCTGACTTTCAATGACTCATTTTGCTTCTCAGGTTAATGTATTTGTATTTGTACTGGGTTGAGAAAGTGTAGATATTTGTAAACAAGATAAATTATAGACATTAAGTCAAAAATCATTATTGTGTTCTATTTAATTTATTATTTTGTAGTTAAAACAAGGTAAATTATAATAAAAAAGCAAATAAAATACTGCAATCTTTTATGAATATTTAAGTTAAACTATAGACAGTGTGAGTGAAAAAGAACTCAATTTTTGTGAAAATAACCTGGATGTTTTCTTTAGTTAATTTATCCTGATTTTAAGTTTGTATTGGAAAACAAGACAAAAATAGCATTCTTGTATTTTACTTTATTTAAGAATAAATTATAGCCAGTAAATCAAAAGCTTCAATCTTTTATAAGTATTAATACATTTTAATAATAATAAAAAATATTATTAATATTTTTGCATCGTAATGATGCTGACATGCAATGACTGTCATTTTGCTTCTCAACTTAATTTTCTTTCTTGATAAAAGAAAGTGTAGATATTTGTAAAGGACAAAAATTATAAGCAAGTACTGATGCACCTCTCTTGAATTTCCTTCAGATAATCTTTACATCAACAACCAGAATGGTTTCTACTACCATTCCCAGACCAGTCTGGACCGCTCTCCGCACGAATACAACGGCCGGATCCGTAACGGCAGCGTTTACAGCGCCCAGAGCACCAGCTCCCTCAACAACCCGCAGCACTACCTGCAGCCCTCGCCCATGTCGTCCAACCCCAGCATCACAGGAAGTGACCTCATGCGGCCCGACTACGTGCCTTCCCACCGGCACAGCGCCCTGATCCCGCCGTCCTACCGCGCCACGCCCGATTACGAGACGGTCATGAGGCAGAAGAACCTCGGGATGATCCCTCCAGCCGAGCGCCAGAGCCACTCCATGAGGAACCTCAACATCGGCAACTCGTACGCCTACAGCCGGCCCGACCCGCTCGTGTATAGCCAGCCAGAGATCCGCGAGCACGGCGCGGGCCAGTACCCCTTCCACCTCAACTACAGCTTCCATAGTCCCTCCCCATACCCCTATCCCACTGAGCGACGGCCCGTAGTGGGCGCCGTCAGCGTCCCCGAGCTCACCAATGTCCAGCTCCAACAGGCGCAGGAATATCCTCCTCCCAACATCATCAGGAATCAAGTTTACTGGCCGCCGCCGCCGTATCCCTACCCTCACCCTCGACCCGCCAACAGCACCCCAGACCTGTCCCGCCATCTCTACGTCAGCAGCAGCAACCCGGATCTGATCACGCGCCGCGTCCATCACTCGGTGCAAACTTTCCAGGAGGACAGCCTGCCTGTAGCGCACTCGCTGCAGGAAGTGAGCGAGCCGCTCGTCACGCCCCGACGGCCTCACATGCACAAGCGCAACTCCATCGAGATCGCCGGGCTGGCGTACGGCCTTGAGAACATGAGGCTGAAGGAGAGGAAGGTGAGTCGTTTTGGGATGTTAATGTGTGCTTCAGTGTGACATAGGGTCGTGATGGTGAAGAAATTTTCCCACCGGTTAATCAACATGTGACAATACCGGTATTATCACCGTGGGTGTGCGGAGGGGGAGTTTCCCTCTTTTCCTCGCTTTCCTTCGCTTTTAAATAGCCTAGTTCTTAGATTTTTATATTATTATATTACATATTGATCTAATTATACATCTTATAAATCTTATATGCTTGTTATAAGAATCCTAGTAATTAAAGTTAATTCTTATGATTATTAGCAGTAATCTGTGATTATAGGTTGAACAATATTTAAGAGGTTTTTTTATTCATTTAATTTAATTCATGTGACATTTATTTTATATGTGTATATATTTGTATATGTATGTATTTGTAAGTCGTATTTATTTAAAAGCCTCAGCTAAATGACTATGTATGTATGTATATGAAGAGTTTATTTGCAAAAACATAATTTATTTTTTTTTTTTTCAAAAATCATGTTTTTTATTGTTATCGTGTTTTGTGTTAGTTAGCTGCTTTAACTGCAGTTTGATTGAGATTAATTGTTTTTGCAAATGAACTCTTTATATATGTGTGTGTATGTGTGTATATATATATATATATATATATATATATATATATATATATATATATAATATGTATGTGTGTATGTATATGTATGTTTATGTATATTATAATTATGTAATTTATATAACTTTATAAGAATCCTAATAATTATTAATATTTACCTATCATATTAGATTTAACTATTTTGAAGAAAAATAATTTTAACTTAGTCTTTCATTTGTGACATTTTACACAAAATTATTTTCAGCAGTATTTTCCTAATTCTAATATAATTATTTTAATATATAATCATAATAGTTATATAATTCATTATTGTATATTAAAATTAATCTGATTTAAAATTGAATAAAAGAGAATTAATTTTACGTTAATTTAATGTATGTGACTTTATAGACATTTTAAACTTTTCAGCTGTATTTTGCTTATTCTAAGTATTTAACATAAAATGTCTATAATTAAATAAAGGTCTAATAATTCTATAAATAGTTTTAATATAATTACTGGCAGTGATCTTAGGTTCTAAATTGATCTGTTCTTGATATAATCTATTTTATTTTATCATTTTATCAATCAAATCTATTTTTATTTTATCATTTTGCTAGTTGTCAAATAATATATAATTAAGAATGCTTATGTAATTATATATTATTAGCAATAATCTAAGATTATAAATTAACAATTTTTAAGAAAGTTTATTTATTTTTTTAATTTATTGACATTTTTACATCATCTACCCAGGCATCTGCATCTGCGGCTGAGACCCCGCCCCCTGTTGCCCAGGCGATGCAGCCTACAGCATCCGGCTCAGACATTAACGTCGTCCTGGAGGTTACGAAGCCCGAGGATGCGATCATCAAGGAGGATGTCATCTACGGCCACAAAAAATCCCTGTCCGACGCCACGATGCTCGTGCACAGCAGCGGTGAGGAGGAGGAGTTCGAAGACGACAGCGGCCGACACACACCCCAGTCCCAGGATGCAGTGGGCGGTCCTGAGCATCACATGACGCCGATGGGACGGCCCCTTGTAGATCCACCCGCTTATCCGTTCAGCCACAGTATGGAGACGGTCCTGACGGGCCCTCTGGCGTACCAGCCCCATACCATCATCCGCAAACCGGAGGACCTGGGGCAGCTGCCGCCTCTGAGAGAGCCCGGTCACATGGTGCCTTCAGTATCAGAGGGGGATCTGAGCGGACAGGGACGCTTGAGACAGAAGAGAGACGTCTTTAAGAGACCCGTCTCTGACGTGCCTCCTGCCAGAAGGAACATCGATGGTCTTCCGCCAGCGGTAAGTTCATGTGAAGATCAGAACTGAATCAGAATCAGTTAAATGTGCATTGAGGAATGCAACATACAATAGGTTTAGGTGTATTTGCACATTCACATAATGTTAAAATCTTGAGAGTTTGAACGTTTGAAAATATAAAGACGTAAATGTTATTGGAAGTGTATTGGAAGTGTAAAATAATTATACTGTATTGTTATAAGTGTAAAAAATTATTATAAATATTTTTTATTAAAAAAAGTAATTATAAAACTATTGTATATTAAACAATAGAATGGTAATTTGCAAAAGTGATGTATTTAGCATTTTTATAAATATTTAAAATAATAATAATAATAATACATTATTATTTTTATTATTATTATTATTATTATTATTATTATTATTTTAAAGCTTTGAGTCCACTTAAGTCCAGCTACAAAGATTAATCAGTTCTTTTAAAGATCAGAATTGAATCAGAATGAAAAATACTGAAAAACTGAAAAAATATTAGACATGAATATTGTAATCTGTAGTGTAAAATAAAATTGTTATTAAATGAATTTTATTAAATACATTTTAAAAGGATTAAACAGTAGAATTGTGACAAGTTATGTATATTCAGCATTTTTGTAATTTAAAAAATTATCGTTATTTAAAAGATTTGCGTCCACTTTAATTCAGTTACAAAGTCACAATACTTTAATTTCGCTTTAGTTTAAAATATTAAATATTTTATCTAGTTACATGTATGTTGTGTGACCATTAACCAGCTTCAGTACTGTGAAATGAGTCGTTAAATAATTGAAATATTAACTAAAAATCTACTACAAGTAACTATTTTACGTCAAATTGAGCTGACAAAAAAATTTGTGAACTTCACTTAAAGACCAGAATTGAATCAGAATCACAAAAATACTGAAAAACTGAAAAATATAAAATAAAATATATAAGACAAATCTTACCGAAACTTGTAGTGTAAAATTATTATAAAACATTTTTATTAAATAAAATTATAATTATAAAAATAACAGTAGAATTGTAATTTTCAATAATATATATTTAGCATTTTTATAATGGGTTAAAATAAGTTATTATTATTATTATTATTATTATTATACTTTTTAATGTAAAAATATGTTGATATTGCATATTATTTATAAAAATGTGTAATTTTCCCTTATATTTTTTCTGTTTAGTCTGTTTTAGTGACGTTTTTACTCTGGGATTTTAGACACGTTACGTGGAAAGCGAGAGATCTTTGATTTTCAATGCAAAGTTGCAGGGTTTTAATTAAGCCAAGACAGAATAAGCACAATGTAAGGCGTCATTGTTTTGTGTAGCCACCCAGATGAGTTGATTAAGTCATTATGTAAGCATTTTCAGGAGTGTTTTCAGGTGTTCCCTGAAGAGAAGCGCCACAATTAAATGCACAGTCTCTTCTAATGAGGTTTGACCAGGAAATAAATTCTACCTCATTCCATTAATAACTACCTTTAGTCATACTTACCTAAAGGAAAAATTCAAATAAATAAAATGTATTTTAGAAATATATAAATTCATTTGTGTATGTGTGTGTATATATATTAATAATTATAATATTATTTAAATAATACTAAAATAACACTGATTCCTGTCGCCTGTCTCTAGTAATTTGAGTTTTGGTATTAATGCAATAAATTAAAGTTTGTTCTCCCCAGTTATTCATTTTAATATGTAATGCACTGTTTTCACACACTTGGTTCTTTTATTTACAATAACCTTAAAATAAGATTTCATTAATTTACTCAACTTTTAAGTTGTGGAGCATAAAAAAAGATGTTTAGCAGAGTGTTCATGCTAGTCTTGTATTAATAAGTTACAGAGAACTTATTCACAGATATAGAAATGAGCAGTTCGGCTCAGTTGTTAAAGGAAATGCAAACTGATTTGTAATTTTGTGGCTTTTATTTTCATTTCGTCTGCACGTCGAGTAGGTGTTTGTACACTGGGGTGGGGCTGAACACTTGACGTTATACGTGTGATGTGAAGAATGCCGCTCAACAGGCCGTCAGACCCGAACGGCTGCATTCTGCTGCTCTTCTGCACATTGTGTCAGACGCTGATCCTCAGACTCTCTGTTTCTCTCTCTGTCCGTCTCCGTCACTCGCTCCGGGATGAAGGGTATGAAGAAAGGACGCTCCGAGGTCAAGAAGGTGGGTCCGCTGAAGATGGCGGCTCTCAACGGCCTGACCCTGTCCAGAATGCCTCTGCCCGATGAAGGGAAGGACGACCCGGAGAACGCATCTAACGATGAGCGGGTGAGAACTGCTTTCACTTTGACTGCTGGTTGGTGAAATGGTAGTTAGTGGTCAACTGAGTTTTTTTTTAATTGTTATTTTATTTTATTTTATTTCTCTCTCTCTCTCTCTCTCTCTCTCTATCTATCTATATATATATATACTGCCTTGCGAAAGTATTCATACCCCTTCATTTTTTTTCATGTTTTATGTTGCTGCTTTAAATGACCTTTTTCCACATCAATCTACTCTCCATACACTATAATGGTAAAGCAAAAAAAGGTTTTTAACATCTTTGCAAATTTATTAAAAATAAAAAACTTAAATGATTCCACTGCATAAGTACTCATAGCCTTATCTTGGACAGTTGGAATTTAGCTCAGGAGCATTCATATCGCTTGTAGGTGTTACTATACTTCGAGTGAAGGTAACCTGTGGCAAATTCAATTGAATGGGTATGATTTGGAAAGGCACACGTCTTAATAAAAGGTCCGACAGCTGATAATGCATATCAGAGCAAAAACCAAGCCCTGGGGTCAAAAGAACAGTCTGTAGAGCTCAGAAACAGGTTTGTGTCAAGCCACACATCTGGGGAAGAGTTCAGAAAAAAATTCTGCTTCATTGAAGGTTCACAGAAGGATGTAGTCTCTGTTACCCTTAATAGAAGAAGTTTGAAACAACCAGGACTCTTCCTAGAGTTGGCCTCCTGGCCAAACTGAGCAATTAATGGAGAAGGGCTTTGGTTAGAGTGGTGACCAAGAACCTGATGGTCACTCTATTTGAGCTCCATAATCGTATATGCAGATAGGAGAAATCTACAGAAGGACAAACATCACTGCAACACTCCACCGATCTGGGCTTTATGGAGGTGTGGCCAAACTCAATCCTCTCCTCAGTGAAGACAAAAGAAAATACACTTGGAATTTACAAAAAAAAACACCTAAAGGACCCTCAGACTCTGAGAAACAAGATTCTCTGGTCTAATGAACTTCAATTCTAAGCATCATGTTTGAAGTAAAGTGTGCTGGTAGCATCCTCATGCTGTGGGGCTGTTTTTCAGCGGCAGCGACTGAGGGACTCATTAGAGTAGAAGACAAGCTCAGTGCACCAAAATATAGAGAGAGCCTTAATGAAAACCCAGTCCAGAGCATTCAGAACCTCAGACTGGGCAGAAGGTTTACCTTCCAACAGGACAATGACCCTAAACACACAGCAAGAGTGGCTTATACACAACGCTGTGAATGTCCTTGAGTGGCCCAGCCACCAGCCTGGGATGAAACCCAATCAAATATTTCTGGAGAAACCTGAAAATGTGCCTCTGCCCCCATCCAACCTGACAGAGCTTGAGAGGTGAAGAGGTGAGGAGAAGAATGGCAGACAATTGCCAAATGTTGATGAGCAAAGCTTGTCGCATCAAACAAAAAAGACTTGAGGCTGTAAAGGTACTTCAGCTACATATTTAGTTAAGGGTATGAATACTTATGCAATGTACTTATTTGAGTTTTTTTATTTTTAATAAATTTACGAAGTTGTGGCAATTCTGTTTTTGCTTTGTCAATATGGGGTATGGAGTGTGTGTGTGTGTGTGTATGTATATATATGTGTATGTGTGTATATATATATATATATATATATATATATATATTTGGGCTGTCAATCGATTAAAAAATTTAATCGCGATTAATCGCATGATTGTCATGAGTTAACTCGCGATTAATCGCAAATTAATCGCATTTTTATTTGCTCTAAATGTACCTTAAATTAATACTTTTCAAGTTTTTAATACTCTAATCAACATGGGCATGGACAAATATGGATGCTTTATGCAAAATGTATGTTTATTATTATTGAAACCATAGTCAACATAGAGCATGAAGACTAGACATGTTTCAAAGGTCATAGATGTTTTTCAAAGAACTTGTTCATGTCTATTAGACACACGAAAGAAGAAATAGCAGGTTCCCATTAGTTCTCTTTCTTTGCACTGAGCAATTTACTTACACAAACCTGTTTACATTTTTGCATGACAGGGCAACTCACCTCTTCTGAACATGCAAAATGAACAATTTTTATTTATTATTAGATTTGCTTCCCTCTCTGTGCCCACATACTGTATTTTGATGAAGCTAAATTCTCAATAAAACTGTTTTCATTGACAACAGAAACAGTAAAATATATCAGACAACGGAATGAATCTGAAATAGTGATTGAAACGTGACCCATTAAGACTAGCCTACATAAAAAAAGCTCTCCCTTCCAAGATGTTAATCTGCACAAAAATCCTGATAATCGAGCCGTCGTCTGATGAAATCAAATACACATAAGATAAAGACAATAGCTGTGCTGTGATTTCGGCTATACTTGCATGTAAAATTAGAGAAGCAACATAATATCTGTGTTTAACTGAAAGCGCTGCTCCTCTCCGCCACTCGCTGAACAGAAACTGAGCAGACACAGAGAGAGAGAGAGGTGTGTGCGCGCGCTGGGAAAGCAAGACCTCGTGCTCGCGTGGCAGTACCGGCGATTCTCAGAAACTAAATAAGGTTTGGGCGCTTTTTTGAAGGGAATAAAAGTCGCTAAAGAGGTCTGCAATGTCGCTAAGTTCACAACACTGTGCATCTCCGTTTCTCCAACTATGGGTTAGGCCACGGGTCAAACAGAAAATGTGTTGCGTTAATCGCGCGTTAATAAAATTAGTGCCGTTAAAATGAATTTGCGTTAACTTTGACAGCACTAGTATATATATGTATGTGTGTGTGTGTGTGTGTATATATATATATATATATATATATATATATATATATATATATATATATATATATATATATATAATATAATTTTTTTATTTATTATTATTTAAATGGTTGTTGATGTCGGGCTTGATTCTGCACAGTTTTGATTATTAATATTTTTCTCATTTTTACACCTTTTAAGGTAATAGTCATTTTAATCAATACAAACATATAACATATGTTAATTACATATAAGATAATTACATATAATAAAATGTTTGAAATAAAAAGAATATTAATATTCTTTTTATTTCAAACATTTTGAGTATTTTGGTGTTTTAAATATTCTGGAATATATTATGTTAAAGTATTATTGTTCTTATTGTAAGTGTCATAAAACATTTTAAATATTATTTTAAATATGTTAATGTATTTAATATTTTATATTAAATATATTATTATAAGTATTATTATTATTATTATTATTAATCAAATCTGTCAAAACTATGAAATGTAAAGATCTAGTTTTAATTAATCATCATCAAGCTGCAGCTCTGTTGAGGGCAGATTGTTCATTAATGTGCTGCAGCAACTAAAATACTAATTGACATTTTAGGTGGGGAATTGTGAGAGACAAGTGAATGTTCTCAAACACATCTGCACTCACTGTTAGCGTGCTGTAGGCGGTTCTGGATGAGCAGAGCCTCATGTCCTGTGTGTTTCCTGCAGTGTAAGATACTGGAGCAGCGCATGGAGCAGGGGATGGTGTTCACGGAGTACGAGCAGGTGCCCAAGAAGCGGCCCAGCTGTGAGTGCAGCATCGCTCAGATGCCCGAGAACAGCGACAGGAACCGCTTCCAGGACGTCCTGCCCTACGACGACACGCGTGTGGAGCTGGTGCCCACCAAAGAGAACAACACGGGCTACATCAACGCCTCTCACATCAGGGTGAGCTGGAGATCTGTTACGATATGACCGTGTATGGACACCTTGCATTGATGCTTCACATCATTGTATTAATATTTAGGAGTTAAGGCTCAAAGTACTGAAACCCTGCTGTTTTTATTAGACTTTTAATAATAATAATATTTATGTATGTATTTATTTAACATTATTATTATTATAATTATTATTATTATTAATATTCTGCCCCAAAACTCACCATGCAAATAATCTTAGAAACAAGTAATTTTGTAAATTTTATAATAATAATAATATTAATAAGGTTTATAATAATAATTATGATAATAATAATATTATAAAATATTATTATTATGCCCTAAAACTTGGTGTAATATAGTTATGATCATAATAATTATTTCTAACCATGTTAAACTAGAGTATAAAAAATAATATATAATATAATATAGTAAATCATTTAATTTATTTGGAAGAAATACAATGAGTTAATAATTTATTATTATTATTATTATTAAAAATAATATTAATGTTATATATTATAAAAAATATTTAAGTAAAAAGCATAAGTAAAATGATGCTAATATAAAATAATAAAATATTTAATTTATTTGGGAGAAGAAAACACAATTATAAGTTAAAAATCTATTAATATTATTATCATCATTTATTATTATTATTATTATTATTATTATTATTATGTGTGATCATGCAGCATAAAACCATAATCACAGAGATCTGACATAAAAATTAGCATAACTTTTCAAAGACTTCTAATTGAAACTGTTGAACTTCATGAAATTAGGTAAGCATATGTGTCTTAAGATCCTAAAGAAGCATGCACAATTTTATGGAAATCAAGAATATAATAGTCATAGAAGTAAATTTATATATTTATTTTCTAAATTACCTGAAAATTACCTTTTTTATTTCTAATTTAGGTTTGTTCAGGCATGCTTAATTACACATAATTTATCTTTTTAAGCATGAACTTAAAATGCTTGAACACCGATAATTGCTTGCAGCTATATTTGTGCTGTTTTATATCAGATTAATCAGCGTTCGTATTGTGATTTCTGCTGCTCTTTTGATCAGATTACGGTCAGAGGTAAAGAGTGGAGTTATATCGCGTCTCAGGGTCCGCTCTCCAGCACCTGCCAAGACTTCTGGCAGATGGTTTGGGAACAAGGAGTCTCTATCATCGCAATGGTTACAGCGGAGGAGGTGAAAATCAAAACATCTGAGATCTGGTTGTTAGATACAGTGGCTCTCTTCAGTCTGATGTGTATGTCGCTGTATCATCAAACCGGCTTGTTTTGTGTCCCGTCCTGCAGGAAGGGGGTCGTGAGAAGAGTTTCCGCTATTGGCCCCGTCTGGGCTCTCGCCACAACACTGTTACTTATGGGCGATTTAAGATCACCACGCGCTTCCGCACAGACTCTGGGTGCTACGCCACAACGGGCCTGAAGATCAAACACCTCCTCACGGGACAGGAGCGAACCGTCTGGCACCTGCAGTACACGGACTGGCCCGACCACGGCTGCCCCGAGGACTTTAAAGGCTTTCTCTGTAAGTACAACACAGATACAGGCCTTTCTTTATGCCAAATCATACTTCTTATGGCACTCCAGATATTACTCCAGAAAAATTAAAGACATAAGCGTCTGGACAAACTGTACTGGTTTTGTAAACCAGAAAGAAAAGTGAAAGTGTTCTCTTAAACTCTTTATCATGTTACTGTAAGAAATGCTGTTGTGGGTGATTTTGCATTAGTATATGCAATTATATTTAAATAGTATTTTATAAATATTTTTTCTTAATGCAAAATTATAAAATGTTGTTATTATTATATTAAAAATAATTCATCCTATATATATATATATATATATAAAATAATTAATTACTAAATATTAATACAATACTATATATATATATATATATATATATATAAACACAAACATTAGTACATAATACTTTTTTTTTCTTAATTCAAAATGTATATAGTTTGTATATTATACATATTTATGCACAATATAGTTGTATGTACCTTATATAAACTTTAGCATTTTGTTATGTACTAATTTGTACAATTATAAAAATAAATGTGCAGTATGTAATTTCAGCTAAATGTGTGTATACACAAAATAAATACATAATTCAAAAAAAATGTTTATAATGTGTGTGTATATATGTACAATTCAAAATAAATATATATTTTCTTAATTCAAAAAGTTTATATGTGCAAAAAAATATTTAAACATTCAGTATGTAATTACAGCTACGTGTGTGTGTATACACAAAATAAATGCATAATACATAACATTTTTAAATATGCAGTATGTAATTACAGCTAAATATTAAATTTAATTTAATTAAATTTTTTAATGATTTTTAATGTGTAGTGTGTGTGCAGTATGTAATTACAGCTAAATATGTATGTATACACAATGCATAATACATAACATTTTTAATTACAAAATATATATATATATATATATATATATATATATATACACACAAAATTAAAAAAAATTCTTAATATAAATTATTAAATAATATAAATCTAAATATATTTTTTGTCCCTCTGATTTTGGAGTGAAGCATGACTGTTTAAGTTTGCTTAAGATCATCCCAACAGTGTTATTTAGCACTATTATAATGATTCAAGAAACAGTATTATGTTGATGTTCGTGTCATGCATGACTTTAAGCTTCGAGAAGAGTGTTCTTGCGGCGTGTCCCTTAGCTGGCCTCTTTCTGTTGTGCAGCTTTGTGTGTTTTGGCCTGGCGTGGCTCTTTAAAGCGCTCTATTTCTGTGTCTCAGCGTACTTGGAGGAGATCCAGTCCGTGAGGCGACACACCAACAGCTCCAGCGATCCAAAGAACACAAACCTGCCGGTCCTG